>VZTR01020593.1:0-10652 GCA_013400775.1 Chaetops frenatus | reverse complement strand
TTATAGAGATTATAAACTGTACATGCTTGACAGAAAGAAGTAGAGGTAAACAGTGAGACCTGTACCAACAAGAAGGGGAAGACCAGTTTTACCCTTTCTGTTGAGCTCCTAAAAGGCAGGTAGGTGTAAACCACTGCAAACAGACAAGAGAAAAACGTCACCCAAGAGCTCTGCAAATCCCACCTAATTCCTGCTGGATTTTAGTAATTTACTTTCTCTTCATATTTACTTACAGGTGAGGAACTGTCCAATTTTACCTTCTGGCAGACACCTCAGCCAGGGAAAAAACGAGTGTGAGGAGATACAACATATCTATAAACTCAGAAGCATTGTGAAAAGAATGAATAGGGAGTTGATATCCCCTGCCTCTCTCAAAACAAGAGCCAAGAGTTGGGTTAAGAACAAACAACAAAACAGGACCTCTTGAAACATATATCAGTTAACCCCTTTGCCACAGGCTGATTTAAATTTTAACAGCTTAAAAGACGTTTGAACAAATTCTTAGAATTCTTAAAAGAGGATGTCTATTAAGGGAGATTAACAGTGTTGCTGCCACTGAGGAAAAAAATTCAGGAAAGCTTTCTGACCAAGTCACAGCATCTGCCTGTCCTGTTCTTGTACTGTTGAAGACCAGTCAGTGGATTAGCAGAACCTTGCCCCGACCTATAGCCCTTCCCAGCTCCAGATATTATGGGCATAGACATCACTACAAGTATCTCAGCTATGGAAGCATCAAAGAAAATCACCTGCCAGAGTGGCAGCAGAAACAAGAAGCCAACACACAAGGAGACATTGTTTAAGTACTGTGTTCCACTCTGCTCACTGTGAGTATGCACAGCACTGGCTGTTATATTGTTTTCTGTAAAATGCCAAATTGAATTGAATCTGAAGGACAACATCTCCGAATAGTGTGAAACAAGGCATGTTTGATATTCTCCCACTAGCTTTTGACAGTTTCTAGAAAAGGAGGCAGATAATGGTTCTGCCCAACAGCAGCTACAGCACAAGGAAGTGTGCTAAAGTGCCTACTGTGCCAGAGGTAATCAGCTCACTCTATTTATTTCACCAGTAGCTGACAAACTAAATTGAAGTCTAACTGCTTAAGCTTCCCAAGTTAAGTCAGTCCATTTTTTTCATGGTTAATGATTTTCTCATTAAATGTTCTAATTTCTTATGAATTGCACTAATAAGAGCAAGTCCTGCTGGTGTTTTCAGTGGTGGTGGTGGTGTTTTTTTTAAACATTGCCTTCTCATTGATGTGTTAAATTAAAACCCCAGGCACTATGAGAGTGCAATAAAAGTCTTTATTGTCAGAATGATCCCAGCATACTGTTTGAAATTATCAGACACGCTACTACTTCTTTTGCATTTAATTTTTTTTAAATCCCTTTCCATTTGATTGCCCTGGCAGCCATCAGAAGAAAAGACTTTCTTGCTACTGACTGAGAGGTGCCCCCTTTTGAAATCTGTTTTAAGGAACCAAAGCAAACCTGCAGTATTTTACCAGGCACTAAGAGTCCATAATATATGCAACAGGTTACATGGCAACAGTATTTAAAATCACATTCCTCTAACATCCAGAAATAGCTGGAGTAAAAAGTTGTTTTTGTCCACTGGGTTTCCCTTAAATAATAGGCCAATGATGGATGAATCTAAAATAGACAAAAACTCGTATGTTCTGATTAGCTACCAAACTACTTCAGAGGGCCAAAAGTAATACTAAAGACAGTAGATAAGGATTATAACTGGAAATTCTTCAAGTGGTTGCTGTTCCTTTACACTTCTAATCTGAGAGCTTCATTGATTTCCTGCTGCCTTTTCATTAGTTTGAATCTTTGGGTCTGGATGCTGCAAAAAATAGATGTCCCTGTTTTTGGAGCAAGGCATGTTCTGCATAAAGATGTCTTTTAAATTAAGCTGAGATAAACATTAACTCTGATGTGTCCCAGACAAATCTCAGGCATTGAGGTTTGAAGTGCAGGCCCTTGAGTTACAAACTGACAGCCTATTCAGGCCACTTCTGTGTAATTGTAACTTTTTCCTTCCTTCCCTCCCAACTTCCCTCATTCCACACACATTTAAGGAACTAACAACAGACTCCTACATTTTGCATTAACTGGAATTTCCAGTATTCTTAATAACCACCACATTCTGCAGAACATCCCAAGAAATTTTAATCTCCTCTTTCCTCCTTCCACTGTACCTGACTGGTTAGATAACAAATATAGTTATTAAGGGTAAGAGAACAGCAGGAAAAAAAAAAATCACAGAATAGAAGATCTTTTAGTTCTAGCAGAATTTAATCCCTTCCCCTCTGGCATTCAGATACATTTGCTACTCCAAAATACATTCACCAGTGCTGTCATTTTTTGTGAAATATGCCATGAACAATTATATTCACTTGTTACCTCTGAACAGCTACAGTACAAAAGTGCAGTTATATTCTCAGGTTTGTTCAGTTCAGCTCTTGGTCTCGATTACTACACCAATCAGATTACACAATAATAATAGCCAAAACTGTCTATTATTACAGTTCAAGTTCAATTCCTTGGGGGCTTTTCCCCCCCAAAAAATTAATCAGGTTAAGAAAATAACTCGTTCTTTAAACAAAAGACTCCCATTGTTAATCTTCTGATTTATGTGCTGCTGGTGGTAACGACTGGTATTCATGGACAGTGCTTAAAGTACAATTCACGGACAAATCAGTTAAATCACCTGATAGCTAACTTTAAAATACTGCTCTGTATCCTCTTTCTAGAACTGAAAAGAAGAAAGAAATTCTGAACTGAAAACTGTACTAATTTTTAAGGATCTACTTCATCTTTAAGCCAAGAAATAATAATTTTAAGATCAAGAGCTGGTGGCTGCTGAACTGCTCCAATACCCTATGAGGTGCTGTCCAGTTTTGAAATGGTGTCTCTGAATGTCCTGTGAGTATGGATCAGAATGATGAAAGCTGGATGTCTGAAGGACCCAAATCCCTGCTAAAAACAGGGTTCACTGTGGAACAGGTGGCTCAGTGCTCCAGACTTGAGCTCCGTGTAGCTCCAAAGATAGAGAGTCTCCAAGATCTCTGGGCCCCTTTTTCTGTGTTTGAGTCCCACCATTGTGGTCTTTATTATCTTTTTCCCCATAACATCTAATTCAAATTCTGTTTGTTGCAACTCAGAGCTTTGAGTCTCACCCAATCACTATGCCCTTCAAAGACAAACCTGGCTTCACCTTTTCTGTGAATCAGATACACAGAAAGCTTCAAAGTGATTCTGTATACTCAAATATTTGGTTTGCAAAAACTCTAATGACTGAATAATTTTCATCAAACCAGTCACTGCATTTGGCCTACCTAGCAGTAGAGCATGAACAGTCTTTGAAATATACAAACATATCCAGTAAGATAAACATGCAGACAAACTGCAAAAACATGCCAACAAAAAATGAAATTAGGTATTAGCTTTTTTAAAAACTATCTTAGGTCCAGAAGGTAATTAACTGTACTTATTTCTACAGAAAATCTTGCAATAAAATATCATCCTTGTTCATATCCAGCTACTGACTTCTTTAACTATACTTTCCTAGAAATGGCTAGGAATAAAAATATTAACAAACTTAATATAAATATAAAAATTAGAGCTTAGTGCAGTTTGTCTCTGGACATTTTTTTCTTAGGTCCATAAACTGTTGAGCTGTTACTGCAGATTTCTCTCCCAGCTGACAATCAGTAAAATAAAAAAAGCTCTTTCAACTACAGGATTTCAGACATCTTGTTCTTAGACAGGAGTCCTGTAAGAGGCAATGAAATGTGGCCTATAAACTCACACAGAAAATTCACAAATCAAAGAAAACGCCATACATGTGTCAATATGTTTTTCTACTCCCCTGATTCTATGTTCTACAGAAGCCCATGAGAATACAACACAACACATCAGACATGACCTGCTCTCCAGAGATGCAGCCATGGATGGAAACCTCCAAATAGGAGGATGAACTGGTAGTCACGTGGCTACTCCTTTGCCATTGCAAAGATGGCAAGCACTGACTGCATTTGAGAGTCTTCTCTGAAGCCACAGCCATGAAGAAACTCAGTGTACACCCTTGGGAGCAACGATTAGATTCTACTCAGGTAAACTAATCTATTTTATGTGCAGTCATTGACAAAAACGTCAGAAGCTGTTATCAGAAGACATCTCTTTGTGATGACAGTACACTTGTGACTTGCTCAAAATAAGACCTGCATAAAATGACATCTCTCTGGCCATGAATGCAAATAAGAAAGTAAGGATGTCTAGAGAAGAACACAATTCTGGTTACACAAGCATCACCATTAACCAGTAAGCTGATACCATCAAACACAACTCACCATGTAACCCTGAAGCAGCTCCCTAGTGTAATAAACTACACAGTTTTCAGGTAAAACCAACGTCAGTAATTGTTTCAGGAATTGAGCCACCAGTCCAGAAAACCTATCTGTAAGATCCTTACCAATCTGAAAATCTTTGATTTTCTAGGGACATGTATTTAGGCATTAGTGGCCAAGTTCTCACACAGCATCAGACATGGACTAGCTTACACTTAAGACTTCTGCTATGAAAGGTACAAACCCTCATTAACAAATCCCAGTGAGGGTACTGCAGGAAATATACTGGTACCTATTTTCAACGATAAATATACCATCAGGACTTCCTACAACCTGTTTCAGAAGAAAAAGAAAAATAATCCCCTTGCCATCTTCTGGTACTGCTAACTTTATAATTTTGGTGTGGGTGTGCTATTAACCTGCAGCTTAATTATAAAAAGCACCTGTGGTGTCAGTATTTAGAGTACAACTCTTCCCACTGCTACAACTTCTCTACTACTAAAAAACAACCCACCTCCAATCAAACAGTTCAAACTTTCTCCTCCCTATGAAAGGACTGCTGTTATTTTGTGAGTTTATAAAGTGAGTGTAAGCTCTATTCAGCTAGGAAGACTATAGTAGATTTTTTTTTAATACAAGAAAGAAAAACAGAATGCAACTTAGCAGTTCTGTCTGCAACCTGGCATATAAGATGCCACCTTTTTACAATGAAGTATTTAGATGCCACAGATTATCCTTTTCTGCAAAGAAATTTTGTATTTCTTATGTTCTAGCAGAGGGAAAAAAAAGTTTCATCATCAAATGACACAAAATTATACCAAAAGTCCCCTAGAACCACTGAACAGTTTTAAGGTAGAATTTACTATTTACATAACCAAACTGCAATACAGCAAGCCATTGAAAACATGCCTGCAATGTTCAAGGTATTAAGCAACCAAAAATGCTCTAAAGCACAAAAAGGATTATACAGAAGAAAGAGATAATATGCAAAGCATGTTTTTATTTATAGTGGCTTCTATCTCTCCTTTAAATGGATGAGTGCACTACATTCTGTTTAACTACACCTTATCATTACAGAGCAGATCACATAGAAATTGCTCAAAATTTCAGAACCTTCCAAACATATACTGCAGTTATCTCCAGCACAGCTACCAAGTGGACATATTTTAGCACTCTTTCTAGTTAAACCATCTTCAAGGGTAATCACTATACTGATTTCAGCCTTAAAGCTTTCCTACATGATAAAATTTATCACCGTAACAAAGTAGTCAGCTGTTCCACGATTTCTGTTTTCTAATGTATTGTACAATGCTTTTTAAATGCATCTTAATATATCTGAGATTTAAGAACACAACCCCAAATATTTTTTTCAATAAATAATTTCTTCTGGGTCTAATGAAAACTCAGTGTAAAAAAGCTACCTAGCTGGCTTAGAGGTCTGGAAATTCTGGCAAGAAATAGCTATATAGGCTTTAAGAGACTGTATCACAACTCAATAAACTGCTCAACACACTCCTTAAACTACATCCAACGGGACCAAAGGCCTTGTTGAAATACCCAGCACCTCTGCAAATCTTTCTTTGAAAAGGAATGTGACATTAGTGGATATTTGGCAGATCAGGTTTACCCTGCCACAACCTTCAAATCACCCTTTACGAGATAAAGGACCCCATCCATCTTGTGCATTCTTTTAAGACACCTTTGGATTACATATATCTCTGTATAGCTACTTGAGGAGGAAAATATCATACAAACAAATGATAATTTCACTGTATTTTCAGACTTGGGCCATGCAAGACAGTGCTTGACCTATGCTTTGTGTTCTTCCTCATCTCTGAGAAGAGTCAGTGCACACAGAGCCTCCTCTCAACCTTCAGATTACACATACTACCTCCTTATTCCACTCTGAATTCACCTGTGCTTTCTTTCACTCACAAGAAGTAAGAAATGACCGTTGCATATAATGATTTAAGTCCCAGGCATGAGAGCCTGTTTTTTGTTCATGGAACACAAGACAGGTTTCTCACACTGTGCACACCCCACAGCTCTCCAGACCAGAAAGATCCCAGCAATGAGAAGCTGAGGTTCATTCTCAATTAGGCAGTCAGTGAATACCAAGGGGTCTTCTGAAGCACCTGAGGGGTCACTCAGGTGCCTCACTGCAGATGTCTTGTGCCTTCTTACCCAAACACAGACACCTGAGACTTTCAATTGGGGAAGGCAACATGGGAATTACAAATGACACCTTCCTTGGCTGAGTGGCACTACAAGCTAACCTGTATATTCCAGAGCAATTCACATTGCACTAGAAACTTATGTTTAGACAAATGGATTGAATTTACTGAACCCTGAGGTTGCTACTGATATAATTAAGATAGACAAAAGTAATTTACCATCTTTGAAGTCAGCATTTTTCTTCCTCACCAGAATTCGGAAATCTTCTGCTGGGTTAACACTGCCTACCTACAAAAAGTGCAAAAACCAATTCAATTGTCTGCCAGTACCCATCTCTTTTCTTCTTGTCAGGTAACAGAAATCCTTAAAATTCTTTTCACTTTAATATGAAAACAGAAGCTCTGTACTTCTCTGCATTCAGACTGAAAAAATGCAAGGCTTTTAATGTGTCTTAATGCACAGTACTCCTGGCAAAGGTTGGTTATGACATGAGCAAGGTGAACTCACTCTACTGCACTGTTACAAGCTGACCACTTCTCTGGTGCTGAGAGGACAGAAGCACAACAACTCAGGCTATCTGCTACTTCAGCTTTCAGATCTTCTGTAGCACAGACCTCTTAGACCTCCCTAATCTCACCAGATGCTCAGTGAGGAGTGTGAGCTCCCAGGCATGTGGGTACAGAATCAGGGCTCTGCCTCTCCAATAGGAATCTCCAAATTAAAAGCTTACACTTAAATCATCTAGGCTTTCTGGCATAGTCTGACATCTCAAAGCCAAAGCTCTAAATGGGCATACAAGTGCAGAAACCTTTCAAAGGAACTAAAACCAGGTCAAATATAAATAAAACCTGAAAACGGATGCATTCACTTGAGGGGGAAAAAAACCAACAACCCTACATTGCTTAAAATTTTCTACCAGAAATCACAATTCTCCTAATTTTAAAAAAATTTTATGCTTTGCTGTGAAAATAACTCGTGGACCTTGCAATAAGTTTGCTTGGTCTTGTCGTGTTTCTTTTAAATCTGGCAATGTCACTTTTCAGGAAATATCAGAAATTTATATTAGGAGTGCAGAACATAGAAATCTTTTTAGATTTTAAATATTTTTATAAGTATCAATAGTGGATTCTTCAAAACAAACCTTAAAGAATAGCACATTTGAAAACAAGAGAAGTTAGCTCAACATTAATTATTTTTTTTTTAGAATAGGAAAATATCCAATAAAGGAAGGTGCACAGTTATGATACAGGTTTCATCTACCCACAAAATTATAAGTTAGATCGAGATGCAAGATGAAGCCAAATTTCTGATTTAGACCTCCAATTAATGTAGAGAACAATGTCTAAAATCACAGCAATACTTTTGATTAAATACACAGAGATAACTTCTGTGTTGCAAAAGATATAAAAGACAGGACGAACAAAATTCAACCACTGAGCTCCAATTCTGTTTTATTCAGATCCTCAGGCTTTCCTTTTAGAGTTCTAAACACCATAAGAGAATTTTGTCCTAAAATATCCACGACTGATAGAAACTTGTGCTAACAGAGGCCTAAGGGCAGAGAAAGTTGTCTTTACAATCTCTAGCAGAGAGTCTCAAACGTACAAGCAGACAGGATTTCAGTCATGTTTCAGCTAGAAACTCTCCTTTTATCAGGAATTCTGTATATTCACTATAATAGACTTAGAGAATTATTCTTCCCCTTTAATAATCAGATTTGTAAAAATATGCTTACAGAGGTGATATTGCCTTCAGCAAGTTTCATGATGCTAAAGCTCCCTTCCTCATCTTCAGTTTTTGGTTTCTTAAGGCTGGGTTCATCTTCGCTGCAAATGAGAAGGACAAAAATGAATATAAACACTTGAAGTAGATTGTCCTGCCTGCTAACTAGGGAGTCAGTAAACTAATGAAATATACACTGAACTCAACTTCATTACATAACTGTTTCAAAATCAACACTTAACCATGCCTCATTTGTCCCCCAGGCTGCACAAACCAGACAGTAGAAACAGAAATCAAACTTTATCTCATCATAAAGCAAAGGCATCACTTGTTGAAGACATGAGATTATTCATGCTTATTTCAGGTGTGAGTTTCCTTATACAGACTTTCTTCATCTTTCTAAATACAAAATATCTCCAATCACTTTTTTTGGAACCTCTGTGTTGAGTTAACCTTGATAATTTACAGTATATAACATGAAATTTGGTACTCTCACTAGATTTTTTTCTAAACATGAAATGTCAGTGAACATTTACCATTTTAGCAAGACATTGCTTTAGTGTTCAATCACTACCTGCTTGTTCCTGTCTTGGAATTTATAACTAATACAAACCTGTTTACATGTGGCTTTTGAGTCTAATGACCCCTATTCCCCATCAGCACACAAGAGCTCTGTAAATTTCCACTTACATTTGTTAAAACTTGCTAGACAAACTCCAGTTACGCAGATCAGAACTTTTTTAGGACTTTATAAGCTACATCTCAAAATGCTTTCAAAATACTATTTTTTCATTATTAAAAAGCTAATTGTGATTTTGGGCTAACTTTCCTGCTTTGTCCTTACAGGTAATATAGAGCAAGGTGTACATTTAAACCAGGAACTTATTTCCAACATGTAACATGCTACAATTCAGAGCACATCTTGGCAACAGAAGAAAATCCAGATAATCACAAACGGGGAAGAAAATATGATGGTGTCAGGCTACTGACACAGAAACTGATTTCAGTTTAAGAATGACTGAAAGCTACTTAGCAACCCAAAGGACAGGATTTGTGTTCAAGGAACCCCAAAACAAAATAACAAGTTTTTCTAAAAAATTCTTCTACTGTGAAAAGACAAAACTGCTTGATGATGTAGGGACAAAGCCAGAGATCCTGGACTAGGAGCCACTTTTCATTCTGCAAGATTAGAACTGATTGCAAAAACTGCATTGCATGTTACAGAAGCAATCAACTACTAGAATGAACCCGTGGAATCTTCCTTTTTGCTTTCTATGGCACACTCCTCCCCTACTTTACAATCAATGTCTATCTCACTTTGTTTCAGCAATCTTCTCTGTCCTTTACTTAATTTTGTCACAACCAAAATGAAATCTCTTCTCCTTAGCAACTCCTGTCATTCAGCATAACCTCACTTATCACTCTAGGAGAAATGATGACTTTAGTTATGCCTAAGGACAAGGATAGGATAACTTTGCTTCATTCTCAACTGTGCTGACTTTCTGGCTAACCTTGAACAAGTTGCTTGATTGTTTTGAACAGCCAGTGTGACTCTCTGTAAAAGGAGGAACTGATACTTATCAAAACCAGAGAGTTTAGAAGCTCTACTGGAACCAAAAATTCTATATATTGACATGCTTTGATGAAAGGTGTAAAGAACAACGAAAATTCTCTTTTAGAATATCTTCCTCCAAAAGCATATGGCAATCAATTTTCTTCTTTTTCTTCCTGCATTATTTTTACTGATTCAAAATGCTTTGGGATTGGAGGAAGGAGAAAATAAATGATGATGCTGCATTTAACAGCCTAGGACCAAATCTACAGTTGTCATTAATCAGTGCAGCACAGCAGAAACTAATGAATCCATAGCAATTTATACCAGCCAAGGATCTGACATTTAGAATATGCACTGATTAGCAGTATTTTTAAACTGCAAAACGTGCAATTACTATTTGAGAAAAATTAATAAAATACAAGATTAATTTAAAACACCCACTTCTACATTAATATAGAAGCCTCTCACATCCTACAAAGCTGGATGAGATAACAGCCTCTCCACAGCAAACCTAAGAAGGAAAAAGTAAAATGTTTTCTATTTTACTGGAATCTTTTTAAACTACATAGAGCTTAAGCAAAAGCAATACAAATGACTACTGAAATCTCTATTAAGATATCATGCCTACAATTATGTTGCTTTAGTCCCACTAGACCTTAAAAATTAACAGAGAAGAATCTGCTTAATATGATGACAGGAGATACAAGTCACTTTTAGAAAACAAAAATAACAGTCAAGACATCTTCTAAACAACTTTTTCCAAATACTTCAGTGCAACTTGTATTTTAGTTTTAGTAAGCTGAATCTCATAGAACCATAGAATTTAGAATCACTGAATGGTTTGGG
>VZTR01020592.1:54569-69825 GCA_013400775.1 Chaetops frenatus | reverse complement strand
GTTCACTACAAATGCTTTTTTCTCAAAGTTGTACTCTAAGGAGAAAAAGAGAGTTCCTAGCTTGTCATGTTTATCTTCAGATGACAGGGAAGTGATGGATTTTAAGCTATCAGGGGATACTGAATCTTTCTTTCTTTCTGCAAAGTGCTTAGGAGATGGATTTTCAAGATCTGGAGAGCCCTGCATTTTTGTGTTTGTTTTGGGAAAATTGCCATTTAGATCTCTCTTCTCCAGGTCAAGATGGAGAGAATTCTTTGGCGTTGCTGATTTGTTCTTTGCTTCACTTTTATCATCGGCTCCAAACTTCTTCTTGCTGTTGAGATTCTCAGGGTAAATATCAACCCCCTTCAGAACATGGACAAACTTGTATGGAGGGGTCTTATTTGACTTGGAAGATTTGCGTTGGCAGCAGATCCATGCAAAGAGGGAGACAGAGAAGACAAGGCCAAATGCACTAAATATCCCAACCACTGTAGGAATTTCATCTGCAAATCAAATAAATAGCAACAAGCACGTAAGCAGCAGTACCTTGAATTTTGCGTTATATTTAATAAAGAATTAATTTAGTAAAACAAACTGATAATGAGATGGTGATTTCAGCAGGACTGACATGCTGGAAGCTCTCTGCATTGTACACATTGCTCGCCACCTGCAGGCACCAGTGTGCACTCCCACACTGGGACACGTTTTTTATGCTAGTATTTTTCCATACACGCAGGGTTAGGAAGGAAAGTACTATTCCCATCCTAATAATAATCACCATTTTTAATTTCTTAAATGTCTTAACTCTCTGTGTAGTTTCTGAGCTTATACATCTGTGAATAACACCAGCTCTGTGAATAATTTCAGCTTTGGGTTTATGGAGGTTTGCTGGTTAGCTAAAACACACTCTGAAATATACATAACTTATAGATACATCATCTGCTTTCCATAGCGTTTCCTAGAATACTTTGTATACTCAATCAACTAATTTTTTATGATCTGATCCCATAACTTCCTGGAGGTATATCTTGAAAGAAGTGAGTTTAATTGGAGGTTACAGCACTCAACAATTTCACTGGGATTTTCAAAACTTTGCAGGAGGACGTTCACCAAGAAAATTTAGAATTACTATGTAGCAATTATTATGTCTTTTCCAGATGTTTGTGACATTAGGTAATCATATATGAGTTCAAAGCTAAAAAAATCATGTTAAGTTTATCATTGATAATGACTAAGCTTAACATTTAAAGTACTGAAGCAAAGCTTTTGGGGAGTTTACAGAAAGGGTCAGTACTTCTTAGGAGTATATGAGAAAAAATGTTAGAACATAATTTTCTAAGTTTTTAATATTACTACTGTACTTACACTGAATAAAGAGAAACCTGAGCAAGTGTTTCAACCTCCATTGCCATGTGGATATATTATTTACATATGGAGTATCATTAGCCCTTCAAAGCATGCATCGAAGGATAAATGAGCACAACTAATTGGAAATCCAATTTTGCCCATAAGTAACATTACTAAGTGAGTTTAAACCTCCCACAATGTAACAATCAGAGCTTAATTTTTATTCCCTACAACTGCGGATGTCCGCTAGAATATTAATGTCATGACATTGTTTATGCATAAAGGCAATTATGTAACAGTTCTGTTTCTCTCTGGCCGTTCNAAAAAAACAAAAAAAACCCCCACATCTACAACAATACTATCAGAGCAAAGTAGGACATAATGTTCCAGAACAGAAAGGATCAGGCCTGGCTATTAATTTTTTATGACAACATTCATGTCACTTTCCTGATGCCTACAAGCTGTACTAGTCTAAATACTTAATTGCAAGAACTTAATGAATTGACTGAAAACCATATGCATAACCAGAAAGTATTTTTCCTAACTTAAGCACATGGCTTTGAGTTTCAAGAATTTCCTATGCTGTAAAAATTTAAATATATGTGGTATAAAATTAGAAAGCTAAAAGTAATTGAATACTAATCAGAATACTTTGATATCTTTTAAGAATGGTTTAGACATTTACAATACTTCCTTATGAGATAAGAGACTTCTTACAGTAGTGGATATTATGTTCTACTTTAATTCTACAACTGATGAAAAAAGTAGTCGTGGAATCAATTTGATGTTTAAAATATTAATTATCTTTCTTAAATAAGTAATTAGATAAGCATGACATCACAAGTGTGGTTAGAAACCTCAAGTGGGTGGAATAGGAAAGAAGATGAAATGGTAACTAATATGGTTTTATATGTACAATTAATTGTGTAACACAAATTTCTTGCTTTTGTCATAATGTAAATCAGTTGGTTAACATTCAAGACAATGTAATAATAGAAACATCAACTACTGATTCTGAGAGAACTTATTATTCCAGTTACGTGATATAAATCTGGAGTCTCTTCACCTAAGGCAGTGGAATGATCCTTGAATCAAACTACTGCTAAAGCAAGAGTAATGTAGGCTAGAGTCAATATTTGTAAAGCGGAGTTCAGAAACATTCCCACTTACTGCTTTTCTGACTAAAGGAAGTTATGTATGCATTTTATAAGTGCACACACATGGCAGTTTCTGAAACTTCTGGTACCACACTACATCCAGTGCATAGAAATGACAAAACTGAAAAGTTCATTGCCATCTTTATTATTCTCAATGAAACTGGGTTGGTTAAGGTGCAATTGCTCATCTAAAAACACTGAAAGCCTGTATTTTCATGTTCCTAGCAATGCCCTTTCACTTTACCTAACAATTGACCTACAATAAGAATAAAAAGAATGACAGTTATTCCAAGAATGACTTGAACAAAGATTTTCTCTGTGACACAAGACGAATTTACATCGTGTAACTCTTGATGCACGTTACTTTAACAGAGACACAGAAAACCACCACAAATCTCTATCATCCAAAACCTCACCTACAAAAATCTCTTTATCTCTTATGGTACTTTATTAAGGGAGGAGGAACGAGGAGAGAGGAAGGCAGGGAGATTAGGGAAAGAAAGCAAATTCACACAACTTCTGAGACCTGAAGAGAGCTGGAGAGAAAACCAGGTCCCTCCCAAGAAGCTGCGTGCTGGGAGGCACCGGGAGACCCAGCAGAGGCTTCTCTTCTCCCGGGGAGGGGAGGGGAGCATCGCCCGGCCCCGGGTGCGGGGAGCCGGGGCGCGCTTACCGAACTGCTGGCGGCTGTCCGCGATCGGAGCCATGTTGGTGGCGAGCGCTGTCCGCGGTGCTGGAGCCGCTCTCCGCGGTGCTGGAGCCGCTGTCCGCGGTGCTGGAGCCGCTCTCCGCGGTGCTGGAGCCGCCTCCCCGGATGCCAAGCGACCCGCCCGGGGCACCGAGCGCACTGCCCTGCTCTCCCCTGGCTCGCCGCTCTCACGGTGGCCGGGTAACCGTCTTTGCCAGGACAGTTAAAAAAAAAAAAAAAAATGNAGAAAAATAAAAAAGAAGAAGGGAAAAAAAAAAAAGAGAAGAAAAAAAAAAGAAAAAAAAAGAAAAAAAAAAAACCAACAAAAAACACCCCAAACCCGGAGACACGAGCGGTGGGGGACAGTGGAGGAAGAGGCTTAGAGGGGACTGGAGGAGAGGGGGGAGGGGAACCTTCGGTCCTCCCCTTTGCACACTGATTTGCAACCCCCTTCCTGTTTTGGCTCTTCTGAGTAGCTCTGCTCTGAGACTGAGTACGTGGTTGAAACCCAAATTGACGCAATCNTATTTTAACTGCCTTGCTGCAGGTTATGAGCTCCCCCACACACCCCTCCATCGGACACAGACAGTGAAATGGCAATGTCTGTGATACAGTGCACCCCCTGAAATACATGGGTGTGCCTCTTCGGCCAGGGTAAGATCTATTTATTTGCTTAATTAACTATCAGCTGTACAGATTATAACAACGTGAAAGAGTTGCCAGCCTGAGACAGTCCAGACACCTCGGCCCCAGCTGCAGGGCACACGTTTTTCCTATTGACTGACGTGATACATTTACTGAATTTGAGTCACGAAAACTCCGGATGTGACTTGTCCCTGTGCCTCCTCCCTGCTTCCTCCCAACATCCACCCCCACATAAACATTCAGCCCCCAGTGTGGAAATCCTCTTGATCTTCCTGCAGGTCTGGGAAAGAGATGACTTTACCTAGACACTTGTAGATTTTACTGGTTTAGCTGTCTTGTTCCCCCACTGTGAACTGAGAGTGTGGTGGGGAGGCAGGGAGAGTCTAGCAGACAGGAGGAATGTGGGGGGAACAGGAGAAGAAAGTGGGACTGCCTGTAACTAGAATATCTACGGTGTATAACAAACCAAGATAATTCCTCTTGAAACAGAGCTGCAAAAGCCAGCACCTGGCATCTGACTCCTCCTGGATTCAAAAGGAAGTATAGCAGCCAGGTTTGGAGCTAATTCTTCTGCATAAATGGGAAACAGGTGTTATTGCTTCTCCAAACAACAAATCCAGATGCAGACGTAGTCTGGCACGACCTTACTCCATGGTCAGCCACTTGGAAGCTAGTGTGTCTTGCCCCATTTAAAAAGCACATTCTTCCTTGTCAGTGAAGTCAGTGAAGCTCCTAGGATTTTAGAAAAATTAGAGTAGGGAGGTCATGGAATCATAGAATATCTTGATTTGGAAAGGACCTGCAAGGATCACCAAAATCCAACTCCTGGCCCTGAGCAGAACACAACAAGAATGCCCCCACTATGCCTGAGAATATTGTCTAAATAATTCTTGAACTCTGTCAGGTTTGGTTCTGTGACCACTGCCCTGAGGAGCCTGTTCCAGTGCCCAAACACTCTCTAGGGGAAGAATCTTTTCCAAACATCCAGCCTAAACTTCCATGACTAAGCTTTGGGCCATTGCCTTATGTCCTGTCCCTGTCACCACAGAGAAGAGATCAGTGCCTGCTCCTCTGCTGTATCTCCTGAGAAATAAACAGATTATGTATGTTGTATACAGTGATGACGTCCTCCTTCATTCTCCTCTTCTCCAGCTGAACAGACAGGCTGCCCTCAGCCACTCCTCACACAGTTTCCCCTCTGCATCCTTCACCATCCTCACATCTTTCCTTTGGACACCCTCTAAGACTGTCATCTCTTTCCTATATTGAGGCACCCCAGACTGCTCACAGTGTTCAAGGTGAGGCCGCCCCAGGCCAGAGCAGGGTGGGACAATCCCCTCCCTTGCCTGGCTGGCCATGCTGGGCCTGGTGTCCCCAGGACAGGGATGTCCCTCCTGGCTGCCAGGGCACTGCTGGCTCAGGTTCATCCTGCCACTGCCCAGGACCCCCAGCTCCCTTTCCCTGGCACTGCTTTCCAACATCTCATCATCCCCCACTCTGTCCTCACATCCAGGGCTGCCCCATCCCAGGTGCAGAATCCAGCACTTTCCCTTGTTGAACTTCATGTAGTTGGTGATTTCTCATCTCTCTTATTTGTCAAAGTTTCTCTTCAGGTTGTCTCTGCCCTTAAGGGTGTCAACAGTTCCCCCAAATTTAGCATCATTGGCAAACTTAGCCTCCTTTTGAGTCAACATGACAAGCTGGTGTAAAAACACGGCTGAATGAAGTGCCTGGCATATCCTGGGTCTTGAGAATCTGTTTTTTAATATTGTTTATGTGTATCTGCTTCTGTTATACCTGCAGCAACTGGGCCTCGGTATACACCTCCAAAACTCTTGCAGGAGCAGCCATACCCACTACCCTAATCATCATTACATTCTATTCCTTTTAATGAAGTGTGGAGTATATGTTGCCACCACTGTTCCTCTTACAAACACCTGGAGTACAATGAATTCATCTATAAGATGAACGAACAAACCATTGTACAGCTCTTTGTTTGGTGTGTTTTGGCAGCACAATTTGATTTGGAATTTTTGGATTTGTGTATTGGCACAAATCCAAGAAAACCTGGCTCAGCTTCTTTATTCTTTCTGGCAATACTCATTCTCCTAGCCCTGCCATCCACTTCTCTTTCTCTGTCTAAAATCCAGTCTTGCTCAAAATGTGCAGACATTGAAAGTAATCATATTTGATTTTAGACTACATTCCAGGTATATGAACCTCCAGACATGACTGAAATAAACAAAATCCTTAAAAAATCTGGAGTTAAACATGTATAACTGGATTATTGGATTACTGTAAATTACTATGTCTGGGCTTTAAAAACAAAGGACTGAGACTCAATATATGGCATATACTGGTAGTGCATTTATCCTACTTGAGCTGGGATAGGGTGAGCATATATATTATGTTGACACTTGAATTGTTGTCAATATTTTTTTGTATATTTTTATTTTTATTTTTGAATAAACCCCAAGACTTCCTTTGTTGAAATATACATCATTTAGAGACCACATGGAAATTTTAAAATTATTGATTCTGGTTTTCTTCTCTTTAGTTTCTCATAGGTCCCAGGGATACCTAAAAAGCTTTTACACAGTACGTATTTTATTTTTATAATTCACAGGGATAATTTCTTTCAACATTCAGTGCTTTCTTTTTCCTTTTCTTTTTCTTTTATGGGACAATGCTGATGAAATGGAGAATATAGGTGTCCTTTTATCTTTTTTTTTTCTCCTTTTCAGAAATTTGTAATAGTTCATGGTAGGTTTTATATATCAGTTAAGACTTGAGTGGTGTTGTGTGTTGTACAAACACAGAGTAGAGAGCTCTTCCTTTCATCTCAGTTCTGTGCATGTGTATCACTCTAATAAAGGTAACATATAAAAAGGTTTCACGACAGCAGGTCTCTGTCTTTAGAAACTTGGAGCTGCCAAGGCTGTGTACAGAGAGAAGCATATGCAAACATATCTACAGATATGAAAATAAGTAATTTCATCTCTTTACTGCTTTGGTCAGTGAAATAGCAAATAACCATTTTTTTTACGTCACTCATGAACCTTCTGTATTTAATACAGGACTCTGCTTAATGGAACAGAGTGCTCATCACAGAAAATACTTGAGGGGGAGGTGGAGCAGTGAGTTGCTGACACATCTCGAGGCAGGCACACGTTTGCTGCCTGCGTTGTGCAAGCACCATCTAGTGTACGCCTCAGAGCCATCAGTGCCGGGTGACGAACGTGCACTCTGTGGGTACTCCAAGCACAAGGGTACATAACCAGCTCACTGCTGACTCACTGCACTTCTGACAAGTGTCCAGAGAGAAAATCGTGTCAACCCTGTGTGCTTCTCAACAAATTAAGGGGTGGCCTTTCAGTCCTGCAAAACAGTAACTACTCTTGGTTTCTGCGGCTGTAAGTTCTTCACATTCCCCTCTGTACTAAGGCAGGATTGTGCGTGCTTCCCTTCACACAGTTTGCAACAGGCTCTCCAGTATAAACTCGGGCTAGGAACTCACTGCCCAGGTAATACTCCCTACCTTTTTTTCTTTTCTCAAACACTTTCATCTCAGAGATGGAATATTAAAAGGAGCTGATTGAGATTTTGCCTCCACTGAATCAAAATGGATTGATCATCTGGAAAATATCACAGTATGTGATCTGGCTGGCTGTATCACCCTTCTGTGGTCTGAAAACAAGATTACTGGTGCACATGCATGCGCAGAGCATCCTCCTGCTACTCCAAGAAGAGAGAGTGTGGTTGCTTAGTGACAGAGACTGTACACTTCCCAAAGCAGATAGTCCCCAAATACACATATAGGGCTGGAAAAGGTGACCCCTCCCCGAAATGAATTGTTGATGTTTTTCAGATCCCAATACCTCTGTGTGAAGAAAACATAATTCCTTTCCCTTTAACAAAGAAAAAAACTCTGAAGTTATTTTAAACAAGTGTCCTCCCCCTGCCCTCTACCCCCAAAAGTCAGCCAACATTTAAAAAATAAAACTCAGAAATTTATATGTATGAGGTGAAGCTGGGAAAATAGCCTCTTTCCATCTCTGTAGAATGTTTCCCTGGAGCTTAAGGACCATTTCACATTTTCAAAAATAGCATATAATTTTGAGTTCTGCAGTTGCCAGGTGCCAAACTACAGACATTAATTAATACTATTCAGTACCAATGAAAATCAAGCCCTCTAGCCATGCTTACAAAATAAAACCTCAGCAAGAACACTGATATCACTGGTTTTGGAAAGTGAAGAACATTCAACACTCTGAAAGGCAAACAACTTCAAAGGGATATACAAAGGATTTGGGTAGCCATACTCTGCTTAATTTCCACTTCAGTTAGCTCCACGATTAGACAGTGGAAAGGGGCCATCATCCCTCTCTACTTCATCTCAGTCTTTGACACTTCTTAAATGCCTAAAGGCAACTTTTTGAGTGCCACACACACACAAGCCTGGACTTGTCACCTGCAGATTCATCTTGCTGCCTATTTGGCCTTATGACTGTATTTCCCTAGGTAGTTACTGAATTCATCTTCATACATTTAAATGTTCAGTGCTACAGTGAAATACTTCAGCATGGTTTCCAGTTTCTGCTGCAGAATGGTGTACATTTTCTGGACTGTATTCACCAGTCCCATATGGCTACACCAGATACCACATAGCTTCTGAAATGGCACAAGAGGTATGGATTTTGGTGACTGAATCATCCTTTAGCCCATGTGCTGCATCTAGACATCTAATTTCAAGCCTACAGATCTACAGATGAATTTTTGCTCTCTCCAGGTCTTGGTTGAATTGCTTCTGAGCATGTGTCTAGAGTCATTGAAAAGCCCTAAACTTTCACAGAGAACTAGTGAATACGAGACAAGACGAACAGGACACCTGTACAGACCTGGAGCAGCAGCAGAGGATAGGGTAGAGGTGCCTGCTGCAGCAGTTGGTCTAGGCAACCTGCCACAAATTTCATTATACTGTGCCATTTAATCAGCTGGGGAGATCCCCTAGCTCATCTACAGATGTGTAGAAATGTAAACCAATGCTTTCAACATGAAATTCAGATGTCCCAGGCAGCAGGTTGCCCAGAGAAGTTGGGGATGCCCCAAACCTGGAAGTCTTCAGTGCCAGGTTGGACGAAGTTTGATGCGGTAGTTTTAGGGCTGACCTCCATTCCTAAGGCTGTGTGAGGAATCTACAGCTGTTGAATTTTTTCATTAGAAAAAACCCCAAAGTATTTTTCTTCTCCATAATGGCACTGTGTAGACCAATGTCTTGATAAGATTGTAAGACTGAGTGAAGGATAGAATTTCAACCATTTAGCAGTGAATTTTATATTGAAGAAGCAACACTGGTTGTTTGATTGGTGACAAGGTTCTTCCAAGGATAAACAGTATTGCCATGTCTTCAGAACTGGGGCAGCCTGCACAATGTTTTGCTGAGCATACACTGGAATCTATTTTGCTTTCTTTTTTTTCATTTAAAGACATTTTTGCAGTTCCACATGGTGGATGAAGAGCGGGAAAAAGAAAAGCCCTCAGTGTTGCCAATAATTTTTGTTTCAGATTGATTTCAATCCATGTGTACTGGAACACACAGTTTTCCAAGGTGCCTGCAAATCATGTCTCTGGGAGTTACTGGCACATTTGTGTATCAAGGGGTTAAGAAGCAGACCTTGGTTTTGGAGGCAGCAGCTACTAATAATTCCTATGACATTTATTACTTTATTTTTTATTTTTTATTTTTAAGATAATTTTTTCCTGGCAAAATATCACATCAGATTTACTTTGTTAACAGCTAGATTCTGCTGGTTTTAACATGTTAAATTTTGTGTGTGAGCTGGTAAAATTACTGTGCCTGTATCTATTTTATAGGCTCTGCAGTCTAGGTGAGTCAGAAGACTCTCACACTTTCAGCCAGGTCTATAAATACCTCAGGAGATAGAATATCCTTTCATATTACTAACCTCTGCCTGTAGAGGAAAAGAAAGTTTCATTTCCTCTTCAAGTAAAGGTTTTGATAACAATAATGCTGAAAATAGGAGGCAGAATCAGAATCTTATTTTTGTCATGGATCTGTTTTGCCTGTTACTAGCAGTTGAAGTAGAACTCAAACAAAGAAAAAAAGGAGTCAATAGAGAAGGAAAGGCTGAGATTTTAAAGAAATATTATGGTATTAGAAGGTTCAAATCAATTTTAAGCTCTTATGTAATTCATTCATATTTCTTTATAAATTTCACCCTTAATTAACAGACAGGCCTTTTATGTTTTTATTTAATTAATAAATACAAGGACTGAAAATTATGCAAACCTAGGGGTTTGAGACTTAAATCTCACCTAATTCCGGTTTTATGAACTTCAATATAAAATTCAAACTTTCAGGTCCATGACGGACTTATGTTTAAGACTGTGAGCTTCTTGAGAAACCTTAGAACAATAAGGTCTTCCTGTAAAATATTTTCTTTTCTGCCCATGCTCAAGAATGCTTGGCCTGGTTTGTAAAGTGAGGTAATTAGTTCCTTCCTTAACACCTGTTTTATATCCATTCCTTAGACATGACTGATGGAGCAGACACCAGACAAAAGAATCTAGAGAGCCTTATTTCCTTCTAGGACACCAGAGATGAGACCATTCCACCAGGAAGCTCATAACCAGGTTCAAGTATTTACTGTGCTCCTTTTTCTTGTGGAAATATCCTGAACAACATTCTTTAAAATTATAAATGGGCATAATGATAACTTATCAATGCAATAATGTGCTGGGTCCGAAAATAAACATGCAGCATGAACACAGGGCTTAGATCAATCTTCTAAGGATGGAGATACATCTTCTCATCTCCCTTCCAAGCACTTTTCTGTCATATTACTAATGGCAGCTGAATCTTACATGTACAGATGCTTCTCTCCAACAGGAGGTTCAATGTTTAAAGGCTCAAATTTTGGAGAAATTCTCTGAAATTCAGACTAAAGGCTCTGCACCACAGAAGGGATTTAGCAAGGTCAACTAATGCAATGCATACCACTTTCTTTCTCAAGACTGCTCTTGGTCTTGACTTCAAGGATTACAGGGAATTATTCAGCGAAGATGTTACTGTTAACATTTACAGAGTTTAATTGTGGAAATGCTGTCACACCTACTGTTCTGTACACATGAAACACACTTAAAACAGGAAATTGGAGTCACAGTAAAAAAAAAAAAAAAAAAGAGGAGGAGAAGGAAAAAGGAAATCCATATCTACAAGCAAATATTTGATATCAAATATTCTGCACTTAGTGTGTGTCCTCATCAGATGTGAAAGCTTTGACTGAAGTTGTTAAGGCTAACATACCTCAACTTAAGCATGCAAATTAATATTACAATGTGTGGAGCTTAGTTTTTAAAGATCAAGTAGTCCAAAAATTCATTGGAAATCTGATACTGTACTGTTACTTATTGCTCTCTATTCCAAGAGATGTTTCCCCAACACAGCATGTTCTCTTTGAGGAAGAGAAACACATCAACTAAAATAATGAAAAATAATGTCAGTAAAATCTAAATTTTTTAGGGTGGGATGAGGCTTCTGGAGCCACTAGGGAACTAAATGGAAATTGTAGATGAAAACCAAGTGCACCATCCATATAAAAGCATTTATGAGAAGTACTTTCATTTAACTAAATATAGCATTAGGATTTCTGAGCCAAATTGTTTCTACCTCAGTGCTATGGAGATTGAAGTATATGAGCTGAAGTGATGATCTTGGGGCTCTTTGTTTTTAATCCACATGAATCTCCCAAATGGTGAAGGGTTCAATGCTTCAGTGCTGGAAGAAAATGGAAACCTTCCTCCCTTATGCCTCTACTTCTTTCTGTACATCCTGTACACAGATGGATCCATTCATGGACTAACCAGGAACAGGTAGAAATGAAGACTTACTCTTCAATATGTCTGTAGAATTCTCTAAAATGTGATCATGATAAAATCTGAAGCCTGAATTTGGACAAATTTCTTTGCAAACTAATTCAAAAGCAGAACAGAAGGAGGGAGGGAGAAGGAGAGAAGGGAGGAAAAGAGGTTTTTCAGCTCTGCAGGACTGCAAGGATGAGAAAATTAATAATGTAGTGATGCAAGCAGCTGACAAGCCAAGAGAGGAATCCACGACTACAATTCTGCTCCACTGAATTTCTGCCTAATCTGGTATGCATCACATTTTGAGAGCTGCTTTTGTTAAATATTCTTGAGAACATGAAGAGTGTTTGATACAGCTTTCACGTCATGCAGATAACTTTAAAGGAGCCAACTGCTGTAATATATATAAAAAAAAAAAGGAATATAGAAAAAATCGGAAAGCAACACTTCAGACTTTTTATATTGAAATCTAGAAAATGTTTGAATTGCTGAAAAGGATAAGGAAAGTTTTTTTCTGTATTTTCTCACAAGATTTTTGGTTAAGAAGGTAATTATCTCAGATGCAAAGACATATTCTTAGAAAAAAAGAACAATACCTTTTATTTTATTCAATAAGAAGTATTAGAAAATAAGTATGGATTTTTCCTTGGTTTTCATATTCATAGGCAGAAGACAGAAAATGTCTTTCACTGTTATGATTTCAAATTATGCCCAATGTTTCCATGGCCCATCTATTTTACATTTTTGACAGTTACTAACAACATAGAGAGATTCAAACTCTCCTAAATTTTGCAGTATTAAAGATAAGAGTTCAAATATTATTTTTTAATTTTCTCAGTAGATTGTAAGAATTGGAAATATTCATAGGCTTACACCGGTTCCCTGAATTATTTTCAATGGGATTCTTAAAAGAAGATCCTGTATCAATGGAATTTAGTGAGGAAAATTCTTAATATTCATCTTGGAATTTAACTAGTAGGCAGACAAACTCTCTTAACAAATCTTGGTCATTACTGTATTCAATACTCAGACGTGTTGGAGTCCAGATTATTTGTGTAGTGGATTTTGTACTCTTCTGCATGTTTATACATTTCAAAATATCTTTAAGATTACATCAACCATCAGGAGCTTCAGCTTCAGCTTCATTCTGATGCGTGTTGCAAGGTGTCCCACAAACTGACACTTTAAAGAAAGAGCAATATCTCAGTGGAATGACGTAGCTGAGAAAGCCCAACAGATATTCTGATTACAGGCACAAAATATGATGATGCACAACACAATGATCAAAAGCTGTAATTAAGTATATGACATATATTGAGGATTACACACCAGTACAGATCAACCTTGGCCCTCCAGCCTCATCTTATTTGCTTGGATCTTTCATGGGAAGCTCCACTTTCCAATTAAAGTCATGGAAGCATGTTCTCTGTCTAATTGACCATATGAATTCAGCTTGGCATGGTTTCCCGAAGGAAATTCAACAGAAACTGAGTTGTCTCTATCTTTCTGGAGAACAATGTGACACAAAAAATGTACTTCCTGTTGCTCATAATGGCAGTCTTTCCCTCAGTGATCTCCTCTTTCCAATGGCAATTGAGTTAAATAAATGAAAAATGACAGCACAATTGTCTAAAGTAAAATCTGTTTACAGAGATGGATGTAACAGCAGCATGGAATGTTCAAGCACCCAAGGAAACTTGAAAAAATTAAGTATTCTTAGAATAATTTAAATGCAAGCACGTGACCATGGATTGTTACTCCTAGGTTATATAAACACGGACAGAATCCTACCACCAAATTGTGGAATGGTTTTCTTAGAGGATTAGTTGTGTACTTTTCTTTGAGAAATCACTCAAAACTAAAAAGCAAAGCATAGGATCAGAATCTCCAAATTCTTAATATATTACCAAGGAACCCATTTCACCAAGGCAGTAAGTAGTTAAAAGTAAACATGGTTTTTTCAGAAATGTCTTCCTCTGCTTCTAAATTTCACCCAAATGTCACTTCAGGAACCCAAATGTTTTCTTAAATGCCTGCAAGAAAAATTTAGGCCATGAGTCTGCCCTAATTCAGTGTCCCACACCAGTCCCTGAGGGCTCATGTTTTCAGAGTTCTTAGTACTCTATTGTAGTTTATGTGTTTTTAAAGCACAAGCCCTAGTTACTTCAGCCTGGTTGCCACAGCTCAGCTCCACTGCATTTCATGTTTGAAATCACACTTACATGATTGAAGTGATATGCCCACCATCATATAAGAAAGCTGTGGCAGATTCACTGAGGAAATTCTCTGGGGCAGCAATCAAATTTCTTAATACTAAGAGTGTCCAGCATTTTAGTCTGATTTCCTAAGGGGGCAAACCTGATGTGATGGCATCACTTCTGTCTCTGTGACTGATTCACTCTGTCGGTCCTCTTTCTCACAAGAACTTTGGATCCCTCTGGCTAAAATCAGCCAAACTGGACAGATGAGTAGAAATCTTAAAGATATTACAGTACTCACAACTGAGATGTACAAAATTACAGCCTAAGGGTTACCTGTGCCTGCTGAAATATGTCACATTCTGCCTGATCAATTCAGTTGTTGAGAGGCAAATGACCAGTCACCCCATTAACTGCACCACCTGTAGTGACTTGTCTAACAGACTGGCCAAAAAGAGACAGGAACAGGGAAAATTCTAGGGAAGGGTTTTGGAAAGAAGTAGGTGGTCTTTAGCAAGTAGGATGCATAGGGCAGAAATGCCTGAAATTTTGTGGAGGAGATGAAAATCCTGCCTTGCATTCTGAAGGAGAAATCTTTATTAGCCTGTCAGGTCTTTTAAATTGCAAGAATGGAGCTCAAGAATGAGTGGCCAGAGAGAGTTAATAGGGCAGGTGGAAGATCTCAGTGGGGATAAAACTAGTTGGTAAATTCACCCATTTTCAGAAATCACAAAATTCACATAACTGCTGTCACTAGGGATGTCCTAAGCACAGGAGGAGGAAGGGAACAGATTTTGTGCCTCATTGCACATTAGGAAAAGGATTTTTCCCCAAGTGGATTTTTGACCACTAAGAGTATGTCCAGTATGCTTGAAATCTGTTCATCAAAGCTTTCATGGTATCTCTTCCTCCTGTTTTTCTACAGGTCTACAAATGTGTCAGTTCATTTTACAACCTTTCATTAATTCTGTTTACAAGCTGACTAATCATCAGTACATCCATCCGTTTCAAACTGGATTTTATTAACTTATCAGATTATATTTTTTTCCTTCCCAGTCTACAACTTTTTTACTATTCACCTTTCAGCTTCTAAGATCGAATCATGCTACCTGCAGTCTACATTATTTCATGAGCCTGATCCCTAGGATACATCAGTTTTCTGGAACAGATAGGAAACCCTTGTACATAGTTCCATCATTAAGTAATTCCCAGGGAGGGAGTGAATTAGAGAGGCTCAGTCAGTTTGCTAAGGCCACATCCCTGCCAAATGCACAGCCTGTGTTACAACACACAGCTGTGAAAAGAAAATGATTGCATTATTATGGTTTTAACTGTGAGTTTTCTGGGAACAAAAT
>VZTR01020592.1:24565-44824 GCA_013400775.1 Chaetops frenatus | reverse complement strand
TTAGAGTGACACTCCCATACCTCTGTGTACCCTACCACTGCGGATTTTTTTTCATTTGATACAGAGAGAACTGGAATATCCTCAACAACAGAGAGGAGAAAGAAGTATTTGTGGACCATTTTTAGCATTCAAACAGAGTAGGAGAACATGCTTCATGAAGACTGACCTCTAGAGAGGAAGCTGAATGTAGGAATAGACTTATCTTGAAAAAAAAAAAGCTAACCAGGAACAGCTACAATAAAGAATAAACTGCAGTGTTTCTGGTCACCTTGGGATTAGATGGTGGATTCAGTCACCTTTTCTGTACTTGAACCAGCCATAACTTTGACATTGACTTGACATACAGAGCTAAAACAGTCTCAGTGTATTCAGTGAAGAACTCACTGAATGTCAGGAGGAAAAGGGCAATTGCAAGGGAATAAAGTGGTAACTAAACTAAGAACCAAAATTATCCCAAAATGGAACTCACACTGCAGATATATTCTATCCATAGTAAAAAAAAAGTGTTCTAGGATGGGTGGATCAGTCTCTCAGTAGGGTAGAAATTTTATTGTGGGTTTGTTATCCACTCTTCTGTAGTAACAGGGCACAAAAGAAGGACACGGTTTTATCATTATCAAGAGAACAGTAGAGGCCCCCTAAAAGAGGACTCTTTATTATGAATACACAATTTATAGGGTTTGCAAAGTGAGAGAGGATTGGAAGATGAAATCTCACCTCTCAACCAGACTGGTGAAGTGACCAGTCCATCAGTTTCCCTTCTCCAAGAAGGTATGTAAACAAAGCTAGTGTTTTTAATACAATGTGTGAGAAAATCTGACTCGAGAATATAAACTCTTCAGAAGGCTTTCAAAAACTTTTTCAAAAACTCTTCTTCTAACAATAACATTGTTTCCTGTGCCCCTTGTGAAAACCACTTGCTTGAAAACATCTGGTTGTGAGTTCTGACTGCAAGCTCCATATTGGGCCTTATACATACGGAGAACAGGCTCAAAACTTTGCTAAAGCAATATTGAGCTATGCAGCTGACCATAAGTGTGGCAAGAACTCTCAGAAGCAGTAAAGAGTCAGAGGACAAACTAATGAGCAGATATAATGAAAAAGTTTCTAGCCAAGAAGAATGAATTTGAGACAACAGATTTGAAAAGCAGTTTTTTTGTTAGTTACAGGTGGTTTTGGACTCGGATAACCATTTGATCCAAAAAGGCCTTAGAGTATAAAAAAATGCACTGCCGTTAATGGATCATTTCACCTAACTTTGGAATCTAAAATTAGTGTAAGTTTTCCATCTAATCTGGTAAGAAACCCTTCTAGAAGTTGTATCATACTGTTGGTCAGAGGCCCTTGAAAGAAGCTCTTTGCCCTCTGTAAGAGAATAATTTTATCTGTCTTTTGTACTAGGAAATCCAGTAACAACTAATTTACATTAAACACCCCCTCTGACAGGTAAAATTAAATTAACCACATACAAAAAACATTAACATTACCAGGAAAATATTTTGTGTGTAACAAGCAATCAACATTTGAAGTCCCAATAATCCCTGAGTTTTATCCCCAAAAACTTAACAAAAAAAAAAAAAAAAAATTGTTAATCGAGATGGCTCATCATAAACTTCCCTATGTAAGTGACAATCATTGATTATGAAGGATTTTTTTTTTGTATTCCAAACCTCTAACGAAAGAGATTTTTTTTTTTCTCCCTGATAATTCCAAGACACAGTTGATAAAAACTCCCCAATAACCATTGCAATTGGTACATCTGTGTTCAACAACTTAAGGGACTGATGGCTGAGGAGCATTGGAAAAGTGATTCCCCTTAGGTACTCTGGGATTTCAACCAAATATGAGCTTAATAAGGTGATTTTTATATTCAGACACGTAAAATGTAGCTTTGATATTAACTCCTTTGTAGATGCACTTCTGTAGTCTGAGTAGGCAATAAACATACATGAATTTTTGATATAATATTGTATATATTGTACAGGAAAATTTCATGTATCTTATCTGCAGAAGAGACTTTTATCTTTTGGTGATGGCACAGACACTCAGTGTCAAAAAGGAGTGTTTCCTTGAGTGTCACTTATGAGATACCTTGGGTTTGAAAAGTTACCTGAGTTCTAATTACAGGTGTAAATTAAAGTGAAAAGGCTGAAGTTGTCTTCTCTGAAAGGAAGAAAACAAAACACCACACAGTTCCTAAATTGTAGAAGGCCCCCCTCACTACTTGCACACTCTGGTACAAGCACACCTTTAATATATGTACCTCTTTAAATATGCATTTAGAAAAATCTCAGTCAGTCCAAATCACTGAGTGGTAAATCAATCAGCTTTGCCAGCAGGCTATGCAGGGGTAGTAAAAATAAATCCTATATTAGGGACACAGACTACGACCTTTTGCAACACTGGCATTACCATTCAAATGGTCTTTGACAAGGATCTTATTTTGTTCAATTTTACATTCCTGCTTTGCAAACAAATGCTGAACATTCATTAAGCAAACCTGCTATAACAAACGAAAAAGTGACTTCAGAAATGTTATCACCCTCTGTGTTCAGAGTGTGATAAATAATTAAAAACCTGTTGGCACACTGGTGTGTGTTTTCATGTTTTATGTATGTATAGGACTCCATATTTGCAGCAGGCAGGGGAACTGTCTTTTCCTATAAATACCTATCAGCCTTGGATTTGGAAACCAAAGGCTGGAGCCTTCTTTACAGATTAATCACAGTTGTTCTACTAAAACCAGTGGAAACTCTGCTGATTTCTATAGGACAATATTGATTTACAAACCTGGAATAAATGTTCACAACAATTTAATTCTGAGGTAAGTTATGCCTCATTTTTAATTGAACTAAATGTTTTCATTTATAATTGAGCACAAAGTGAAAATCAAAAGTGCAACAAGATCCAAACCAGAAAATTATATCATCTTTTGCATGAGATAAAATTAAAATGAAATTTGTGTTATATACATAGCGTGAAAAGGAAATAAAAGACACAGAAAAAAGTCTTTTGCCATCAAAGGCAATTTCTCCCCAGTCCACAGTCAGAAAGAGAATGGAAGTGCACAAAGCCAAGTATACACCATAAGAAAATTATTGAAAATCTGACCTGAAAATATTCGAGAATTTTTATTTTATTGCTTTAGAAATTATAAAGTATTTTGAGCTAAAAAAATATTACTGTTTCCATTTAGAAATAGCAGTAGAGAAATATTCCTTTTTTCCTTCTTTTCTGATTCAGGCAATTAGCAGAAATTGTCTTGAGTTCACAAATTGCTGAAGTACAGGTTAGGACATGTTTCAACAGATAAACAACATAAAACTTTACTTAGAAATTAAATCTCATTTAAAGCCTATAGAAGCTTCAACTCCCCAGTTGTTTGTTTCTTCTGAAACGTGTTTCCTGTCAAGTAAATAACGTGTTTTCATTTTTATTATGGACTGAAGATAAGATTTCTCCAGCACTGTTAACCATTTACTCTCAGGCACTGTGTAGTGCTCAAAATTTTGTACTGACTTTCCCCGCCTTTCAGTTGAAGAGGAAACGACAAATGACAAATTATACAGAAAGTAATTATTAGAAGTTGAAGGGGAAGTTGTTCGCAGTGGAACAGACTAGGGCTAGTCAGATTTGTTGTTCCCTTTGCTTTTTCTTTCGTCTTATTCAATATGGGAAACACATGGAGGACTAGAGCTGGGGAAGGGTGTGGAGCAGAAGTCTTATGAGGAACAGCTGAGGGAGCTGGGAAAGGGGCTCAGCCTGGAGAAAAGGAGGCTCAGGGGGGACCTTCTGGCTCTGCACAACTCCCTGACAGGAGGGGCAGTGAGGGGGGGTTGGGCTCTGCTCCCAGGGAACAGGGACAGGAGGAGAGGGAACAGCTTCAGGCTGGGCCAGGGGAGGTATATGTTGGATATTAAGGAAAATTTCTTCATGGAAAGGGTTGCAAAGCATTTAATCAGGCTGCCCAGGGATGTGGTGTAGCCACCAACTCTGTAAGTGTTCAAAACACTTTAGGATATGATATGTGAGGACAAGATTTAGTGATGAACATGGTGCTGGTGCCTGGTTGAAGGCTGGACTTGATTATTGGAAATGTCTTTTCCCATCATAATGATTTTTTTCTTTCATGATTCTGTGATTCAATAAGGGGTTGTATGGAAATTCTTTTTTGTCTAAACTGTTACCTTTTTCTTTTAAATCATTTCATGACAGAGCTAGGATTCTCTTCCATCTAAAATACTATAAAGTAAATTCTCTTGCACTTAAAAAGCATCACATGTAAAATGCATATGTTTTATTCAAGTGTGTGCAGAGTTTACATAGCTATATGTACCTTTAAACAAGTTGCTTCTCTGATTTTTCATTCAAACAATTAGGAAATGTAGGTCTGGCCTGGAGGTACTTAACTTTAAATTGAACTAACTAAATTCATTTCCCTGTATCAGAGAAAAGCGATCACTGCCTTTTCATGAGCTATGTCTTAACACCTGTGCTCAGCCAGCTGCTCACTGTGTTATGGGGGTGAAAGAAGAGGAGTCTGTATCCCTTTTACAGATTAAATAAAGCTGGCCAGTCCAGCTGAGTCAAAATCACTGAGTTGTAAGTGAGGTGATTAATTCTGGCAATGCTCTCAAAAGCAAACTGGACTTTGCCCAACTACTCATGGGCAAAGCACCTTCTTATAAAGGCTCACCTTCTTATAAGGGGGGACTGCTTACCACTTACCATCACAGGCAGAACAGACTCAACTTGGGGAAAAGATACTGATATTTTTTAGGTCCTAATAAAACCCTTATTCCTTCATACTTTACTGCCAATTAAAAGAGATTTATGTAGGGAGAAACCTCAACTTCTTCTAACAGAGATCAATCCTGCATGCCCTCACTTCCAAAACCTGAACATAGACCCACCTCTTACAGCCACTTAAACAAAAACAGGTAAAAACCTCTGAGAGGGCACAGACTGTTGTATTATTCAGTCACCAGAAGGCACCATTACAGTTAATCTGACAGTCTGCTAAACTGTATGAATAGGCAGTTAGATGCAGAATTAATATCTGTTTGCAGTGTAATTCTTTTTTTAGATGAAATGAATATGACCAGAAAACTCTTTTGTCCAAACCTCTCTTTGACAGAATCATTTATTACATGCAAAGCTGCCGCCTGCAGGTTAATATGCATGCAAAACAAATAAAATAATTGCTTATTGTCAAATCATGGCAATATGAAAGGATATGGAAATGTAAATGTAAGCTAAGAAAAATGGATAACTAACCAAAACTATGGAACTTGCTGGAGTTCAGGTGCTTAGGAAAACAGGAAAACATGAACTCTCTGCAACCCTGAAGGTATTTAAAATTTTTTTCAATTTATCTTTCAAGGATGCTCAAATTAAACAGGGAGAGAGAAAAGTACCCTCTACTTAAGATAAAGGGAATTTAAATGTATAAATCTCAGGATTGCTACTGTTAAGAGTGGGGAAAAGGGAGATGAGGGGCTCACCCATGTCTAATTAACATCACTTGAAAATGCTAAACAACTCTAAAAACCATGGAGCCCACTGATAACAAGTAACAATGATCCTGACTGGGACTTGACTGACAGATGAAATAAATGCTAATTTTTTTTAGCAAATTCACTTTAATGCAATTTTTTCCAAATCACTGCTTCTTTACCCATGGATCTACATGTGAAAATCTCTGTGTTTATGCTTCGGGGGTACAAGCTAAAAATTGACACTGCATGGTTTTAATCTGTGCCTGTTTGTACTTTTACAGCCAGTGCTCAGGCAGTTTACAAAACAGAAAAGAACACGAATTTTTCCCAGAAGTAATCCTGAATGATGATTTTCTTTTTGGGGATAGGGCAGCTGGACAGGGAGTTTAGCCAAATAAATGAAATCGGTGTCCCTTCATAAAGTTCTTTACCCTTTTTTCCCCCCCAGTATTGACAAAATTAATGAGCAAGGACACCAAAACAAGGACCAAAAAAAAATTGTTGGGAAGAATCTTACCCATTCCTCAACTCAGCCTTATCCTTAAACAGAACTGAAATCTGACACAGCTGAGAAACCTTACATATTTATATGTGAGATACTACAACTCCAATAAGAGTAGAAAAATTAATCATTTATAGCACCCTGAAATTGTTGATTAAGGGGAAATTTACCATGGTGATTGCAAACACTCTGCAGCTTTAGAATACCATGTGAGATTTGGATCTAATCCATATTATAGGAAACTCAGAATTTTTTAAAATAACACATAATTTTTCTCTTTTTGCCCTTTGCTGAAATAATTCCTGCCCTCAATAACCATGGTTATATCATTACTAGGGATCTTAGGTAAACATAACTTCAACCTATAACTGAAGTGGAAACTGAGAACAATTTTCTACTAAAAACATCGAAATCAAAATACTTGCTTTTGTAGAAAGGGGAAGCGAGTATGGATAACAGTCTAGATCTCAAGATTTTATCCTACCCTTGAAAGTGTTTAAAAAAGTTGACAAAATACTTCTTCTTGCCCAGATCTGATTCATACTTCAAGTAGTTATTATTATTGTTGACAATTACTGTTATGTGTATATTCCCTATCCTTTGGGGCAAGTGAAATGAAAAATAAGGATTTGGTTTGCAAAAAAGAGTATGTAGGCAAACAAAGGCTTTTTGAGGATGTGAGTTTCTTTTCAAGCCAGGCAGGAGAAGGTCTTTGTGTTACCTCTCAGCTCCCAGTGCTTGGCTGAAGCCAGGTCACAGCTAGCTCCTGTAAGGCAGTGTCACTTGTTTGTAACATGCTACAATTCACCTCTGTCAGAGGAAGAGGATTCCTGTTTTGGGGAGCTGTACTCTGAGCACACCGGGAAATCAGCACAACTAGAGTGTTAGAGAAGTAGATGTATACAACTCCTGAGAGAGGGGTGGGAGGCTGAACAGCAGAAAATGAGAGAGTGGACTGTGAAGTGACAAACTCTGTGTCAGAGGGGAAGGAGCATCATAGTGGAGGGGAGGATAAATACAAGGAAGTGAGAAGCAAGGTTGGGCCCTGGGAATGGCATTTGGGTCTGCATGACAGATTGAGTGAAAACAGAATTTGGCAGGGCTTTCTGGACCACATTCTTTTCTCTGCTCAGTGTGTTGGATCAAGAGTGAACAGCACTGCTTTCTACAGTATCTCAGTCACTACATCTACTACCCTGCTGACATAAGATCTTTCTGAAATAATAAAACTAAACTTTTCCCCCCTATATTTATATAACTCAGCAGCTTAACTCACATTTTCAAAAATAAGAGCTTCCAAAAATATCTATCTGGGTAGAGAAGATGAAACCATGTTGAAATAAATTAAATAAATGTTGGCACACTTACATCTCATCCCACCTTAGGTTGCCTCACAAGAAGCCTTCTCTCAAAGACTTGGCACCCCACTCTGTGGACCCACTCCACGTATTGGATGCAGATGCCGAGCTTGATCTGCCATCCCACAAAGCTGGGATGCATCTAGGACAGGCTGACATAGGAAAAGAAAGACCAGACCACTCCTTAACATGCAAGTGCCTGAGGTAAGATATTTTGTGGTGAATATCAGCAGCCTTCTCTGGTTAAAGCCTTCTCCTTGCCAGGAGAACTCTGCAGCAGACAGCTTTCCTTTCTCTTGCATAGACTGCCAAGACTCAGGGTGATGCAAAAGCAGGTCCAGGAGAAAGCAGGTCTGAGAGGGGAAAATGGAGATAGCAGCAACATGGAGACAACAGGCAGTGAAGAAGGGTGTGGTCAGAATGGTTAGGGAAAAACCAAGCCCTGCAGCCCAGCCCTGCAGGTGAGGAAGAAGCAGAGGGATGTTGTGAATGGTCTATGCAGACCACTCTATATAAAACTCTGTATAAAACAAGTGGTACATGAGTGTGACAAACCAGCTGCCAAACACAGTGGAGTGCGCAACTTTGTCAATGGGTTCTGACATGGCCAGGGATTCATGGTGTGGAAAAGGGCAGGTGGTGAGGCAGGCAGGTCTCTTTGCAGGAAGCAGGGAAGGAGAGTAGAGAAAGAGTCCCAAACTTCCTTTTCTATGCTGGAGCAGTGTCCCTGCATAGCCCCATGCATGGTCTGGGACAACGAACATTCCAAGTGTCTGAAAATTAAGTCATAATCTCCAGTTTACTGGAAAAAAAGATGGCTATAAAGCACCTTGCTAGGGTAAATCAGGCTATGAAATTATGATGCTGTTGTTGTTATAGTAACTGCATACTTATGCACTGTTTCCATTTAACAAACACGAGATAAATTATTCTTCTTTCAAGAAAAGGAGGAGACAATTACAAGAGCTTTCAGAGATGAACTGTGCATTTGCACTGAGTTTAGATGAGATCTAATGTGTAAAAGTTTTACATCTGTATTTTCTCATCACAATTTAAACAAATTCCTTGAATAAAATTATACAGAAATGGGCAGCACAGTTGCAAGTCATATGGCATGCCTTTGCTCTGTCTAATGTCAGCAGGATGTTTATTTATATTTACTGATTTATCCTATGAATAGTTTTTCGCCCTTTGAAGACCAATGAGGAAATTAAAAGTAGTGGCCCCGAGATGATCATAAAAATATCAGTTCCTATTTTATCATTTGCAACACTTGGAAGAATATCCAGAGTTCTGAATATACCACCTGACAACAAATCTTTGTCATTATTATCTTGTTTAGCATTGAAAGAACATATACGCAAACATAAATGGGAAGGTTGCAGAAGAAATAGATGACAAGAAAAGGTATAGAAAGAAAAATATTACTTAAAATTATATTTAGGAGATGTGAACTTCCCTACGAAGAAAAATGCTAATGTTCCTTTAGAGAGCCATCCTGTTTTAGTGATGGTAGATACAGAACACAAAACCATAAAATAAAAATAACAAATAAAAATAAACTAACAAAAAAATTTTCTCAGCATCATCACTGGAGTGAATGTCATGCTGTATCATGAAAGACTGATTACCAGGTTCATAATCTATCCAAAATAAAAACATATAAACTCTGCATAGTAAGATGAATTGCACCCAGGAACATTTGAGTGGATCACTAAAATAAATAACAAATAAATAAATATTCACTCTTAAGAAAATAATTAGTTTTAGATGAACCTGTATTTCTGAAAATATGTCACTGTGGTACTGATATTCAAAAAGGATGAGCTAAAAAGTCCTGGTAATTACAGGCCAGTTACCCAGACATCAAACTCAGACAAAATAATGAAAAAGTCAATATGATTTTCCATTAATAGAAAATCAGAAAGAGGGACTCTAATTCATACCAGTCAATGTGGTTTCATGGAAAATAGTTTTTGTCAAATAGTTTAGATTTCATTATTTGATAAGATTACAAATTTGGTTGATAAAGGTAGCTCTTTATATGTAATACATGTACATTTTAGTGTGGCATTTGACATGCATCAGGTGAGGAGGTGATTTAAAAAATTTACAAGTATCTATTGGTTTTATATTAAATGGGTTCTGAATTTGCTAATGAAAACCTTTAAAGTGTTTGCTAATAGAAAATAATCACTGGGTACACTAACATTCAATATACCTATTTAATGTTCACTGCTTAAAAAAGGAATTGCTACAGGGGGAAAAAACTACTAGAAAAGATGGTCTGGCACATGAAGAGGGGGGACCTTCTTGCTCTCCACAACACTCTGATAGGAGGCTGCTGTGAGGTGGGGGCGGGTTCCTTCTTCCAGATATTGAAGGATAGAACAAAGGGAAATAGCCCCAGATTGTGTGTGGAGGGGGGTTATGTCGGGTATTAGGGAAAATTTCTGTACCTGTGGGGTGTCCAGGAATTGAAACTGGCTGCCTGGAGCAGTGGTGGGGTCACTATGCATGGAAATGTTTTAAAGACATGTAAATCTCATACCTAGGAGTGTGGTTTAGCAGTAGAGTTATCAGTGCTGGTTTAATGGTGGGACTTCATGATCGTAAACTTCTTTAACATAAAAATGATTCTATGATTTTATGATTCTATAAGGGCCAGGTTATCTAACAGGGTGTTCAGAGTTGGTTAATTAGTGAGTTGTGCTTGCATTAAGTACTAAGAGGACCAGACAAAAGGAAAATTCTGTCTCTCACTTTATTTGCCACTTTGTGGCAAAAATTTCTGATGATAATGAAAGTGAGCTGTAGGTAGACAAGTGGAATTTTTAGGACTGGGTGTGGCAGTATTAAAACAAGAAATAGAATCTTGCATGGAGCTCATGTGTTTGTGCCTTACAGAGAAACTTACAAACTGGTGATGAAACAAATAAGGAACAAACTGCTTTGGCAACTACCAAATACACCTTAGAGTGGAAATTGTAAGAGTCTAGGTGAATTACTTTATTAAAATAAAGTTGATTGTGACATCTACGATTTGTAAGCCTGTCCAGAGACAGTGGTGCATAACAAGCTGTTTTTTCTGCTTTGTCAGAGCCATAACAAGAAATAGTGACTAGGAAAAAAAGGGGGGAATTGCACTCTAAAAACGGAGACTAATTTCCATCCTGAAGGGTAATGGTAATTAGTGATCATTAGTGATCAATGATGAAGGGCAACATGGTTGACATAGGATGAATAAGTCAGAGATAAACAGAAACCCAGATTAAATGATCCATAGTTAAACATTGAGGGGTTTACTTAATTTGAACTAGAATTTGTCATAGCATTCCATTATTTAAGCATCACAAAATAGCATGTTATAAGAAGCTTAATATACATTTTAAAATCATCCTCCTGCATGCAGCTGCACTTTGCTTTTAATTCTATTTTCTGACTCATGCAGCAAGAAATTGTACTTCCTGTTGTACTTTGAATATAGCTGTTTGTCTCTAGTTAAATAATATCCATAAATCCCCTTGCAAGATTTATCAAATATGACATAAAAGGAAAAATGTAGAATCAAAGGTTAATTTAATGTTACAGAGATTTTTCATGGTGATTTAGTATTAATGTTGGCAGTTTATGAACCATGTTTAATTAAACGAATGTGGGAGATAAAAATCACCCTTGTGTTTAGCTCTAGTTAAGATTATAGCCTCTGAAGCTCAAAAGAGGTTGTGAGTAAACTTTGTTCTGATCTCTAGTGAGGAATGCATTTAGATAACAATGAGGGTACATTCTGTAGAGTCTGTAATCAGATGAAACTTCAGCTTAAAAAAGTGTGACTTTTCTGAAATGTCTTTTATTAAAAGAACTACAGAGTATAGTGTCAGCTGCATAACTGTTCTATTTGTTTCTGTGTGGGGTTTGGCAAACAGGTAACCTTTATGGACCTGTGAAATACATTGCACACAAAGATGACTTTCAGGCCTTTGGAACAGCAAGGTCCCTTAGCTCCCTGAGAGGAAACACCAAAGACATTTCTGAGATTGCATCTCCTGCTGCTACAGTTAACATTGGAGTGGCTGCTTCATATTTGCATTTGGAAGTTGGTCTTACAGGGGCAGTGATTTAAATAATGGGTTTTGACACTCAGTGACACATCTTTGTATAGTTGCACCATGCTGTGCAGAAAACCACTGCAATAAGTATGAAGTGGTTAATAACCAAAATAAAAAAAAAGCTGAACTGAAAAGAAAGACTAAGGATATGCTTTCTTTGTCTTTTACCTACCTAGTCAACCATGAAGGAGTCATCATTAAGAGATGCATTCTGTGAGTATGCACCACCACTTTGTATTTCATGGAATCACAGAGTATCCTGAGTTGGAAGGGACCCACAGAGATCACCAAGTCCAATTCCTGGCCCTGCACAGACACCCCTGCAATCCCACCCTGTGCATCTCTGAGAGCATCATCCAAACTCTCCTGGAGCTCTGGCAGCCCTGGGAATGTGCCCATTCCCTGGGGAGCCTGGGCAGTGCCCAGCACCCTCTGGGGGAAGAATTTTTCCCTGATACCCAACCTGAATCTCCCCTGACACAGCTCCAGCCATTCCCTCCTACACATAGGAGAAGTATCCATCTGTTACCAGGGAGCTGTGCTGCTGTTTGTCTGCTCCTAACAAATCTGATATCACAATCTCTCTGTTTTGATCAGTTCTGTTTCAACCATAGCTGCACTGTAAGGAATATAAATAGCATGTATAGAAAGAGGTCTTCTTAATGATATCAGAAACCTGGTCTGCTCTGATCCCCAGACTCCCATTTGCTCCTGAGCTCCAGCCTGTGCCATTTTGTACCTCTATTTGCAGCTCAGTACACGTGTATTTCCATATGGCTACTTAAAGTTTCTTCCCTGTCACCTTCCTTTCAGATTTCATCTTAAGCATGGCATAGAACTTAAACAGACAATGAAATATCAACAATAACTTGACTTGAATTGTTAGAAACAGGCATTGTAGTGTGAATTAGATTAACTTCTACAATAAGATTATTGCTGTTTAGTCCAAAACAAGCAATATAGACCTTTCATTCCACAGACCTCATCCAAATTTTTAATTCCTTTTTTTAACCTTTTCATTTTATACCCATAAAATTAATTAAATATAAGTATCTAAAATTAAATTATCCATTAGATATAACTATATCTTCATGTATTTATAGGATGCTACTGTCTAGTGTAATTACTCCTGGTAATTTATTGAAAAATTTTTACATCTTAGAGGTGGCAGAATTCTCCTGGCACCATGATTAGATAGCTTCTGCTTCAGAATACTTATGCTTCAGAATAAGAAATTGTTGCTGTGACGAGTAACAATTATTAATTTAGTAAGATTTTAGTTAATTTGCTTGAAGTCCTTGGACAATTCCTATGAAGGCCCTGCTTATTCTTAGCTTCTGACAAAATTGATGTGACTGATACTTCTCTGAATAACAGAGGTGGTGTGATCTTATATTTATGCTTTGAGGCCATGGTACAGAAAAAATCAGGTATAATTTAAGTACCTGAGGGGGAAAATTACCAACAAAGAAACAAAAGGAATACTGCAGTACACAGATTAAAACACAAAAATATGTGAACTAATCACAATAGGGTTGTTTTTGTTATTTAAATTCAATTACTGTATATTGATTTTTTATTTTTTTGCAACTGAGAATTCCGTCTCCATCTGTACTGCCTGCTATGCTTTCTCCACAGGCAGATTAATAAAGAAGAAGGTGGTTTTTTTTGGTGTCATATTTACTGGTGTAATCTGGGAGACAATATCACACTTTTTGAAATAAAGATTTAATATATGCTAATATATGCTAAAGAACACAGGCGATTTGCAGCCCCTCATTACTGATTCCCATCCTGCTTACCCTGCAGTGCACGTGGCACCGTGGAAAATTTCTCTTCCTGCAAGGCTTTCCCAAGAGCTCCATCTGCAAGAGAACATCCCTCTGTCCTGTCAGACTGGGGAAGTCTCTGCTCAGCGAGGCCAAAAGGAGAACAGCAGTCAGTGCTCAAGGGGGGCAACCACACTACTATTCCACAGGTCTTGATGCCAGTCTTGCTAATTTTGGTGGGGGTCTTTCCAGTGAATGTTTTGAGGATGAGTGGGGTTCGAGCCTTGTTTGCCCAACACTGATACTCCCTGGCACTCCCAGAGGAGTCCATGGCCTCTGCTGGCTCCAGTGCTCCATTTGGCCACATTTCATACAATCATAGAGCTGTGTGTGTTGGGAAAGACCTCTAAGGTCACTGAGCCAGGAAGCCACATACAGTGTTCTGTTTTCCCTTTCAACAGTAGTTGTATTCTCTCTAATTGTCAAATACATACATATATACATATATATGCATAGTGGAAAGTGATCAACTCTTCAAATCTGGTAATTCTTTGGAAGAAGAGCAGAGAAATGAGAGGAAAATGTTGAAATAATGGATCACAATTTCACCCCAATGGATCATGATATATGAACACAGTCCTTCTTGTATATGAAGGGAGCCTACAAGAACAAGGGAGAGAGACTATTTACAAAGGCATGGAGAGACAGGAGGAGGGAGGATGGTTTCAAACTGGAAGAGAATAAGTTTAGACTGTATATTAGGAAAAAAATCTTTATTGTGTGTGTGGTGGGGCCCTGGTACTGGTTGCTGAGAGAAGCTCTGGCTTCTCCATCCCTGGAAATATTCAAGGACAGGCTGGATGGAGCTCTGAGGAAGCTGACCCTGAGTGGAAGATGTCCCTGACCATGGCAGGGGAGTTGGAACTGGATGATCTTTGAGGTCAGTTCCCACCAAGGCCACTCTATGATTTTATGCAGCTCTAGTTCCCAACACAGTCATTAGCACCTAACTGCTGGTAGCCTACATGGATGTTTCCAGAAATACAATTTCTAGAAACCAAGAAAAGTATTAGTGGAGAGATTCTTAAGATCATAATTAAAAGAAGAATTTTCTAACCTTTATATCTGTGCTGATTCCTTAACATAGTTCTGTTTCTCATAATCACATTTAACCTTCCAGAGATGACCTAACTGGTTATATTGCAGGGACAAACTGAACAAGAAATCTGAATAAATGGGAAAGGTGGTATTAGTTGTATCACCTTTTGGGTTGCCAGCCTATTAACTGACTAAAGTCTGTACATTCTGACTCAGACACTTACCAATATCATGAGATATTGAAAGTAAATTTTGTTGTGAGTCACACTGCCGCTACCTTTACCAGTATTGGCTCTGCTCTGCATAAGTTTGTATAACCTTAAAACCCCTAAATGTCACTTCCAAGTTCAGTCTGGATTGATTGTATCCTCAGACAAAATGGTAATTTAAGTTGCTGAGTGAAGAATTGACTAAAAATAGGTTATGAGACTTCTGATAATGCACTTTCTGTTTCTTGTTCTTACTTATTCTACATTTTTCTCCCATGGATACTTCATAAATACTTCTCTATCTTTGAAGTTTTTATGAGAGGTGAATATAATTGGAGACGAGTTTTCATGGGAAGGACTCAGTATTATTACATTGATCTGGTCAGTAGCCCTGGTACTAACATAAACCGGTAGTGTTGATGAAAAGAATCTGGACAAATTTCAGCAATGATACACAGTTTAATGCATTTTTTAGCTTTGGTAATATTTAAAGAGAGACCAGAAACTGAGTACCCATAGCTGTTCTTCTCAAAGATGCAAAATCCAATGGAATTCAGTCTGCTGTGGTCATTGAAGCAGTAGAGGGGAGGTTGCCCCAGTGCTGAGCTGCTCCCTCCAGAGATGAGAGTATGGAGCAGATACATATCCCTCAGGGATCAAAATGTTCCTTCTGCATCTTCCCTCACTCCAGCTCTTCTCTGCATTAAACTGAAAGCTTCTCAATTCCAATGCTGTAAATCTGACACATTTCATGACTGTTAGGTTCACTTACCTGTAATAAAAATCACAGTTGTTGGAAAATATAGAAAAATTGAAACATTCTGAAGCTGCGCTGTACTTCAAAATCAACTGGAATGCTTCAAGCACTATATCTCTACTTCAGATACTGTATTTATCAGCTAAATAATAAATGTAGTCAGTTTGTGTTGCACGTTTTGATGGAACTGGGGCATTTTTTGTAAGCTATTTGCCTTCTACTAGACTTGGTGCCGTTTTCTGAATAGAAGATCCTTCACATTCTATTGGAAATAATGGAGGGTGGTGGTGGTGTAGATTGTTAATAATCCCTAGAACTATTGCAGCATGAATCTCATGTTATCATAAACCCGAAAAAAGAGCTCCCATGTACAAGAACTCTGCTCCAATGTAATCCAGGTCTAATCTGGGGTGAGGGTGATGAGGCTCTGGCACAGGTTTCCCAGAGCAGCTGAGGTTGCCCCATCCCTGGCAGTGTCCAGTGCCAGGCTGGACACTGGGGCTTGGAGCAACCTGGGATAGTGGAAAGTGTCCCTGCCCATGGCAGGGGGCTTGAAATGAGTTGGTCTTTGAGGTCCCTTCCAACCTAAAATAGTTTATGATTCTATCCTTCTACAAAGAAATGAAACAATATTGATTCAAACTCTTCCATTCACTTGGCAGAATTAGGTTTTTATTTGTTTCTCTCTTCAAATTAGAAACAGATTAACAAAATAAATTACTTTTAAATTAAATGACAGAACTGAACATAGGTTGATGCCAATTTAACAATACTAATACAAAAATTAGCTTAAAGTATTTGATTTCTGCATCTCTTTTCATAATCCCCAGGTCTATTAAATCATTCACCTCTCCCCCTTAATTTATTTAATGGATTTGTTAAAAAAGCAAACAAAATTCCATTAATTTAATATTTCTATGTACAACACTGGAAAACTGATTAAGAATAAATAAAAAATTAGTTTAGCATTCCATTTAACATGATAGTTTTATTTCAATAATTACTTCATTGAAAAATTTTTAATTAGCTTGCAAATAAGAAAGAATTTGTCTTCATATTTCCTACTGAGAAAATTATTACTCTATTTTACATATACTTTAGCCTAAAAGGTGTTTGACTGTTCAATTTGCTAAGTGTATTGCAAAAACATGATTGAGCTAGGAACCAAACTCATATTCCTAGGTATTTATTTTGGGTTTTAGCCATACACCCGGGCTTCCTAAAAAGAGAAAAATGCTTCTGTTTTATCAAACCTGGTCCTCCTCTAAACCATTAAGTTCTCAGAAGGTGACCCTTGTAAGCTGGTTGCAATTTTAAATGTGCTTCTCTACTACACCAGTGAAATCCCTCGGTTTCAATTACAGTGCAGTCAAGTGGTATGGAGATGATAAAAACAACCTTTAAAACATTGACAGACCAGTTTTGAATTAGGTTTAAAGATCAGGGTTTTTGGTAAACTCCTGGTTTTTTTAAAGGAAACAGATTCAACACTCCAGTGAAGTGTGTGTTGCTAGCTTTTCTAATATAATAATCATGGTTCCTTTCCCATTAAAAATGTCCTAATGGTATATACAGACCTTGCAGATGTTTATATTCCATATAGATTTCAGAATTTATCATGTAATTTTTCCCACTGATGTGCCATCAGTTTACAGAGTTACTGTATTTACATTTCAGGTTAGGTGGTTGTGTGGTGTGGTGTGTTTTTTTTTTTTTTTTTTTTTTTTTTTTTTTTTTTTTTTTTTTTTTTTTTTTTTTTTTTTTTTTTTTTTTTTTTTTTTTTTTTTTTTTTTTTTTTTTTTTTTTTTTTTTGTTTTTGGTTTGTTTTGTGTGGTGTTTTTTTTTTTTTTTTTTTTTTTTTTTTTTTAAATTTTTTTATTTTTCTTTTGTTTTGTTTTGGTTTTGTTGTTGTTTTTGTTGTTTTGTTTTTTGTTTTTGTTTTTTGTTGTTGTTGCTGTTGTTGTTTTGTTTTGTTGGTTTTTTTTGTTGTTTTTGTTTTGTTTTGTTTTGTTTTAAATCTAATTCTTTATAGAACATACCATTTTAGTTGTTTGTTTTGTTTTGTTTTATCATCTTTAAAAGTAAGAAAAATATGTTCACAGGGATTATATGAACCATGCACTGTGAAGACAAGAGGTTTAGTGGATGGTATCTTTTCATTTATTTTTCTCAGTGCTTATAGTTGGTACAGAAACTAATAAACAAATTGTTCTTTCCATTCTGTATTATCTTGCCCAATTGTGTGTGTCTGCATCAATGACTATATTACTATATCACCGATATTATCATTGTCTTTGAATTTTGTCCTTGTTAAATTCATAGGAACATGATTTTGTGGAGAAAATAAAAGGCTATATTGCCTGAAATGTTTAGTCATTAGCATATTTCAGTGATATAAATGCTAACAGAGACTATAATTTTGCCTGTAAAAGGGCTCATTATTTCACCATAAAGGTATATCTGTTTTACTAATAATTAGACTTTCTGATAGTAATGCTGTAAGAGTCTATGATGCACATATATAAAATGAGCATCACATTGTTATTTGGTGACTTGATAATTAGTGATGGCTAAGTTGTACTTTTCAGAGAATCACAGAATCATTTAGGTTGGAAAAGATCTCCAAGATCATTGAGGCGAACCTCTGACTGACTCCTACCTTGTCACGCAGATCAGAGCACTGAGTGACACATCTGGTCCTTCTCTGGACACCTCAGGGCTGGGGACTCCACCACCTCTCTGGGCAGCTTCCAGGGAGTTTATCAACCCTTTTTGTGGAGAAATTCCTCATGGTGCCCAGTCTGAGTCTTCTCTGGTGCAATTTGAGTTTATGTTCTCTCATCCTGTCCCTGTTCCCTGGGAGCAGAGCCCAACCTCCCCTGGATGCCCGCTCCTGTCAGGGAGTTGTGCAGAGCCACAAGGTCCTCCCTGAGCCTCCTTTTCTACAGTTAGAACAACCCCATCTCCCTCAGCTGCTCCTCACAGGATTTAACCTCTAGAAACTTCACCAGCTTTATTCACCATCTCTGGACTCAACTTTTATGTTGTCTTGCATCCATAAGGAAAAGGGATGACCAAAACCCAGCAACACGTATTGTTCAATTAATAATTTTGTCACTCAGTGTATACTTAGGAATTTCACTGGAAGATTCCTAGCTATTTTTTGCATGTCTGCCCAAGCAAACATGAAATTTCTTAAATATTTGCTGCATGTTCAGGCAAAGAGCAGCAGCAGTTAATGCCTCCACAGTTTTGTAATTAATACTCATGAAGCTTTAAGGCTGATTTGCTTTAAATACCAGTTGATTGACAGGAGCATCTTGTTCAGAACATGCTCAGATTACAAAAATTTGAATTGTGAGAATTTGGCCTGGCAGCAACATATTTTTTCCATTTAAGGTTGTTTAATGCATGCTAAATTCCCAATCACTTTCATGTTCAGCAAAGATGATTCAGCAGGCATTTTTGATTATATGCTAGTAAATAAAATGAATCATAATCTTTAGTCTGCCAAGAAAACAAGGTAAATACCTGTGTTACCTCCGCGGCTAGACCCTCTTACCTGCTTCTCGTAGCACAGAGAGGCCTGGTCCAAACTTTCTTGAGGGACACCAGTAAAGGAATTAATCACAGTACTAAGAGGAATCTGGTCTAGGAATATTCCAGTGATATTGTTCCAGCCTTAAGGAGGCAGGAATTTGAGATCAAAATCACAATATTATCCTGGTTACCTTTAAGGATTCAGTATCAATGAGATATGCATTCCAGATATGCATTCCAGAGTCACAACCAACGTGTACAGGAGCCTGCAGATGCCTGGGAAGCAGTTACAGACACAAGGGAGCCAAACCCTTATCTTTTGGGAAGGATGGTAAAACAACATCAAATAGCAATAACGTGTGGCTTAGAATGTTCAAGCTGAACATGTGGAAAATTTTCCTGATTAGCTGTGGGCAGTGTGTCACTGAAATGTATTTCCCAGAGAACTTGTTGAATGATAGTCCTGCTTCAGATGGGAGGTTGGGATGACATCAGGAGGGATTCCATGAAATCAACATTTCTGTGACTGGGTGACAATGACATTGCACATCTCAAAAGTGGCAATGAACATCTAGAAGAGTGAGTAATAGAGTCAGGAGTCAAAATTCTGTTGGCACTAAAATCCCAGTCTTGATTCATGGTCCAGTCTTGACATTTGGCATTGTTCTGTTTTGCTAGAAGGGCTGTGAGTGTCTTATCCTTCACTGGTGCATCCTGTAGGTGGATGGATCTCTTTGAAAGAGAAAAAATATTCCTTTTTCCTAAGACCAGCTGAGACTGGGCAGACAAAAACTCTTTACATTGGGATCATCTTCTGGAATATGTGGGCTAAATATGATCCATGAGTGAGAGGGATCAGTGCCTACAGAACAATATATTGTATAGAAAACCTCAAATTCATGGCAAATCTGCACATCATTGTGAGCTGGTGAACTGAGGACAAAAGTGACAGGAACTGACCTGTCCAGTGAAAGCAAGGCTGAGGATTTCCTTATTATTTTGTCTTATGCAATATATTTGAGTTTTCCTATTTTATCTTTCTGATCTATCACACTAGAACCTAGATTAAAATGTTCATAAACTTTTTGTCATGGTCATCTTGAAGAGAGTGGATCCTCCAGATTCACTTACTTTCATCATGTCCTTAAAGGCATTGCTTTATCTATGAGTACATGTCTTTTCCTTAGGTTCATCTATAGACAGTGACAGGCTGCTGAAGGTTTATTGCCAGTGACAGAAGGAGAGAGGGAACAAAGGTGTCCTCATGCTGAGCACCATTTCATTAGACAGAGAGAACAATCCATAGTTGCTTTTGTAAATAAATGGCAAGAAAATCCAGGTACTTAGTGGTAATGGGAGATTAAAAATATTTGTACCTGCAATAGAATAAGAAAGACAAATAAGAGGTAGCTGATTTTT
>VZTR01020590.1:13469-37785 GCA_013400775.1 Chaetops frenatus | reverse complement strand
GGGGCCTGCAGGCGTCTCGGCGCGCCTGGTGGGCTGTAGTTGCGGGGGGCACTGGGGTAAGCTCGCCAAAGGCCCCGTGCGTGGGTCTGTGGGGGAGTCACGGGGGAATGTGTCTGCAGCCCCGGTGTATCCGTTGTCGTAGAATCATAGAATGGCGTTGAAAGGGGTCTTAAATACTGTCTCGTTGAATACCTCTGCCATGGCCAGGGGCGCCTTCCACCAGACCATGTTGCTCAGAGCCCCATCTAGCCTGGGTATGAACATTTCCAGGGATGAGGCATCCACAGCTTCTCTGGGCAACCTGTGCCAGGGCCTCACCACCCTCAGAGAGAAGAATTTTTTCCTCCTATCTAATCCAAACTTATCTTCCAGTAGTTTGAAGCCATTCCCATTTGTCCTCTTACTCCAGACCCTTGTAAATAGTCTTTCTCCATCTTTCTTGTAGGTTCCCTTCAGATACTGGAAGGCCACAATTAGGTCTCCTAAAGCCTTCTCTTCTCCAGGCTGAATAACCTCAAGTCTCTCAGTATTTTCTCATAGGAGAGGAACTCCATCTCCCTCTAAATATCTTGGTGGTCTCTGGACTTTCTCCAACAACTCCATGTTCTTCCTGTGCTGGGCCCCAGATCTGGACACAGCACTTTAGGTGGGCTCCCCTGAGCAGAGCAGAGGGGCAGAATTCCCTTCTTCACCTGCTGTCCGTGGAGCTTTGGCTGCAGGCCAGGGCACGGGGCATTTCTGGGCTGCCAGCACAGCTGACAAAGCAAAGATTCGTGGCTGAGGCTGTGGTGGGTACAGGATTCCTGGTGACTTGTTTAAATCTGCTGCTGCAGCAAAGCCAAGGGGCTGCTGGGTTCCATCAACCAGGCAGCACCAGCAGGGGTAAAGAAGCCATTATCCCACTTGGTGCTTCTCAGGTCACATCTGGAATTCTGTGTTCAGTTTGGTTCCTGCTGTACAGAAAAGATGTGGACAGGCTGGAGAGGGTCCAGATAAGGGCCATGAGGATGACCAAAGGACTGGGAAGCTGCCATGTGAGGAAAGGCAGAGAGAGCTGGATTTGTTCAGCCTTGAGGAAAGAAGGCTCAGGGGAGTCCTTATAACCACATTGCAGTGTTTAAAAGGTGGCTGTGGAAAAGATGGAGACTTAATACAAAGAGCCACAAGCAAAAGACAAGGAGTAATGAGTAAAGTTATTCCTGGGGAGATTCCATTTAGATACAAGAGGAAAATCTTCCTCAATGAGAACATTCAACCACTGGAATACTCTCCCCAGGGAAGTGGTGGATTCCCACTTACAAGATTTGGCGGGACAGAGTGCTGGTCCATCTTGTATATACAATGCTTTTGCCAAGAAATGCTGAGGCAGGTGATCTTTGAGGTCCCTTCCAACCAGGCAGCGTGTGAAATTGCCATATGTGCTTTTGGAAAGAACTTTTTAGGTATTAAAAAAATACCCAAAAAGGTATTTTAGGTATTGGAAAAATACCTAAATTATTAGGTTAGAAATCCAACTTCATTTAATCCTTGTTTTTTTTTTTAGTTGTGGATCTAAATCGATGTTAATTGGTTGAGTTTTTTTACATCAGAAATGTTTGGGTTTTTTTTTTTCCATGCTGTAGATGGCCAAGTCTTCAGTGGCATCAAAAATGTCATCCCAGGAGGAAATACTGAGCGATGGCCGGTTCAGCTGCATCGCAAGGGATCCCAGGTTCTGGGAGATGCCTGAGAAGGAACGTAAAGTCAAGATTGACAAGAGATTCCGAGCAATGTTCCATGACAAGAAGTTCAAGCTGAGATACACAGTGGATAAAAGGGGTCGCCCTGTTAACTACACCTCCACAGAGAACCTCAGGAGGTTCTATGCCTTGTCGGAATCTGACTCGGATCTTTCAGGAAGCGACAGTAAAGAACGTGCTGTAAAGAAAAAAAAGAAAAAGAAAGCTAAAGCTAAAGGAGAAGCAGGTTCTGCAAAGGCCCTTGCTGGTGGCCTCCCAAAGGAGGAGAGCAAAAAAGCCAGGCAAGGGCTGGACCAAACATGTGAAGCAATGATTGAACTAAATGACCTTAAAAAAGAAGGACAAAAAAGTAAATCTAAGTTCAGCTTGAAAGAGGACTCTCAGAAAACTGCAGTGGAAGTTGATCTCTCTTGGGGAAACAAGGGCCTCTTATCTGAAGGGGAAAACAAGCAACTAGGTGCAGCAGGGGGAAGATCCATTTCAATTCAAAACAAGGAAAAGTCTTCACAAACAAGTGGTCCTAAGTCAGTCAAAGCTCCCAGGAGGGACCACTCCCTAGGAGGGAAAATGGAAGAATCAGGTTAGTTGTTCAAATAACAAGGAGACTTCAGCATTGTTTGGATGTTGATGCTTTTGTTTTATCCATGGAAGATATTTTGCAAGATTACTTATAAAATAGCTGACTGACCCAGATTCAGTGCTCCTGAAGGATTGGAGTTGGTCAGCTCTGTACAGAATCAGTTCTGATTCTTCAGTAAGATTGTGAACATCCCTATCCTTTTAATTGTTAGTGCTGAAATTGTTGGTTAGTTAAGAAAGTAAAATATTTAACAGCATATTCACTACTGTAGTTATCAAACTGAACAGGAGATACATGGACTGGTACTATGAAGGCACATCACAACTTGTGGGCTGAAATTGTAAACATGACAGCATTGAGCCATTAATATTAGACAGGATTAGAAAGAACAGGTAACTTGAAGAATAAACTTTATTTATATTGTTTGTGCATGTTTATAGCCTCCATTGTTAAATTGATTTCTACCTGTTGGTTCTGTAATATAAATAGAATAGCAGAATACTTAATTATAGTTGAGATTGATAATACAATTGTGGTCCTAAAGAGTAATTAAATTAGATTAGACCAGACTAGACAAACAAAACACTGGTGTTTTCTGTTATTTGCTCCTGCATCATTACACCTTTCAGGGGTCCTGTAAATAGGTATGAAAAAGTTTTCCTTTTTGTAAAGGGTCATGTGTAATTCTAACATAAAAATAGGTATCTGATGTTTATCTTTCTGTGCACAGACATCTGTGACCAAAGTGTAAAAAGTAAAAGCCAATTAGAGGATGAAACTTCTGCAAGTGAAGATGCAGAACTGGAAGAAGAGGAATCAGAAGATGGTGGAGAAACAGGCGAGGAAGAGGAGCCAGAAGATGATGGGGAAATGAGTGAAGATGACAGTGATTCAGAAGGTGATGAAGAGAGTGACAGTGGGCCTGATCTAGCCAGAGGCATAGGGAACATTGAAACGAGCTCAGAGGATGATGAGGATTTAAATGAGCTGTTTCCAAAGGAGCCGGAGATCGAGCACTCATGGCGTGAGCTGGATAAAGATGCCCCTCGTGGAGATGAGGTAAGAAAACTCTGCATGTGAAAAAGTTGCTACATGACAAGCTCAAAAATGTTATGAGTTCATTACAGACCATCATATATGGAATAGTTTGTGAAGTATTTTCCATAAAGGTTTTTCAGCCTTTTAGTGTCAGAATGGAAGTGATGATGAAATTGTCTGGCAATTTTCACGGGTATGTCCTCTTCCCCCTAAGCACACTTACCCATGCCTATGGATAAGCTGTCTACAGGTGAAAGGACAAACAAAATTGAGCCTTTCAGAAATTCCAGAATTTAAATAGTACTGCTTTTGTTCCCTACTGATTTTTTTTCACTTTTTAAAAATTTAGTTATTAAACTCACACTTTAAGAAATTAGGACATCATTAGACAGTGAAATAGGACCTTATAACTAGCACAATCAGTGTGTAAGAAATCACAGTACTTCAGTGCTGTCACAATACAGGGATAGTTGTTGCTCCTGAGAATAACAGTGTTTGATGATAATGAAATCTTAAGTGATTATCTTGTCAGTGCAGTTCTAAATCTGTGATTGGTGCAGTCCGTTCTATGGTGCTGCACTATATATGTCTTTTTTATGTGCTCTGGTAGTTGCTGCTTCTGATCTTTGCTAGTTTAAGTGATAAAAAGGCATGAGGACAATGCTGCTTTTATTTTTTCCAGCAAAGTTTATTGCTGACTTTCATTTTTACCACTGAGTTCTGCTAGAGAATTGTGTATGCCCCACGACAGTCAAGAATTAAACCTATGAATTTTATGTTCTTTTCTTTCAGATTACAAACAGATTGGCAGTTTGTAATATGGATTGGGATAGGTTGAAGGCTAAGGATTTGCTGGCTCTATTTAATTCTTTCACACCCAAAGGAGGAACAGTGTTTTCTGTTAAGGTAAGACCTGGTTTCTAAAAGCAGTACTGACTTTTACTGTTAAAAAAATAGACTACAAAATAAGTAAGAAGTAAGACTGCTGTGGAGAACTGAAAGAAGTATTAGTGTGTTTAAAGAGAAACTGTGTTGCAACTTAACTTGCTGTAACAGGCACGTATTTGGCAGAGCTAGAGGCCAAAGCCATTGACTTCTCCTGTTCATGAGGCTGGCTCTCGATGCTGGTTTTCTGAGACTAATAGTGAGGTTCTCAGTTCTAGTAGAAGGAGGCTACATTTCTTGAATTAATTTAATTTTCAGTGGTCTGTCTGGCAGATAACCCAGCCTTAGACCTAAGACCCAGCTTTAGACTTTACTAATAAATTTGTTGTATTCTGGCCAATTAAGTTATATTTTTCCATTATTAGTGTCAGCTCTCATTTATTTGTGTCTGCCATTATTAGTGTCTGCCTCAGCTCTCTGAGAAATTTTAATCAGATAGCTGTTTCTGAAAAGGGCCCCACAGTAGAATGAACAAAGTCAGCATTCCTGTTGTTCTTCATCTGTCTCAAACTCCCTAGCAGTTTGGTTATTCTACTGTCTGTTCCATACATTAAAATTAGGAAGGTATTAAAGTTTATTGAATTGATCCCTTAAATAACTAATCTTAAATAAAAACTGTAAAATGTAAAAGCCTGGAGAGATTTTTTTTCTTAGTTAGTGTACATTACACCACAGTTAAAAATTTAGTTTTGTGTTGTTGTATTTGTAGATTTATCCTTCAGAGTTTGGAAAAGAGAGATTGAAAGAGGAGGAACAAAAAGGACCTGTGGAACTGTTCGATCTTTCAGAGAATACCACAGAGGAAGATGGGTATTAATTTTAATTTTTTCTTCAAATGAGAGATATAGTATGTTTAATTTTCAGTGAAAATCCCAATCAACTCCTGTTTCCAGGAGTTCATAAGTGGAAATGTCCTGTGGACACCTTAATTGTTGAGTTTTTTTCAAGGGTTGTTTTATAACAGGCACTGCATTTAATAAGTGCATTATGATGAAACTTGAAAAGATTTGCTTGTTGATGTGAGTTCAAAATTTTATGATGTAGCTCATTGGAATAATCAATATGTGAGTAGCTTAAAAACAGCATTTCTCCTCTACAAATTGCCATTTGTGCAGTAAACTCCCTTTAGTGCTCACTGTCAAAATTCTTTTTTGTGAATCAAGGAGGACTTTAACTTAGTCCAAGAATTCCCAGATTGAGATTTCTTGAGTGCCACCAGCAACAACCCTGGCTTCCTAGGCTGAGCTCCATTGTCCTGACTTATTCAGGCATGTCTTTGTTACCTTTCTTTAACTTCTGTTTAAGGTTTTGCTTTGATACTTTTCCATAATTTCCAGCTGTTTGGCAGCCTGACTGGGGCCATATTTGTATAATGCATCCTGCTAGACTACCCTGTGTTCAGAAAATCTAGATGTGCTTCTAAAATAAGGGCAGATCCCTTTGAAGACATTCTCTAGTGCATCAGGGGAGTGGAAGGCGGACATAGAACTCGTTCTGAGGTCACCTGCACTGTGTGCCTCAAGGTGCATCCTGAAGTGTTGGATTTACTGCTCAGTGGGTTTGAGATCATCTGGAATGCAACACACAGAAATCCAGGTACCTCAGTGATACCTGTGCCCTTCAGATTCACAGAACCTCATCCCTGTGAGCTTTCAATGGAGCAACGTACAAATTTTACACTTAATAAAGCTGTACGAAATGCTCTTTTTATTTGAACAAAACTGAATACTGGTGGAACTTTGTGCTGTTTAACATCTAATCTCACAAGATTAGGAGAGGGGTTGATTGGTGCATGTTTTTAATGAGTTGAATTACAAGATTATGCAAATATAAGGGTGTTAAAGGCAGCTCACCTGACCGGTGTTTTCTCCACTTTTGCAGGATTTATAGGGAAAAACTGCGGGAATACCAGTTTAAGCGACTGAAATACTTCTATGCAGTTGTAGAATGTGATTCTCCTGAAACAGCCAATAAAATTTATGAGGAATGTGATGGACTGGAATTTGAAAGTAGCTGTTCTTTCATAGACCTGAGGTAACTCTGCTGGTGATATTTTTACATGTTGGGCCAGGGAGGGTGAATTAAAGGCAGTTTATAATAATTTGGAGTAAACTATATTGATTTTATTCTGTAACCAGAACGAGATATGAAGATAAATTTGGCATCCAGTGAGTTGTTAGATTTCCCTTTGGTTCTTCTTTTTGACCGTTTTTATTGTAATATGGGAGGTTCAAGAGGATCTCTGCATGGAGAGTTTATTTTCAGAAAAGCCAGATAAAATGTTCTGATTACATCTTCAAGCTTTTGGTACATTTAAGTAAAGTGATAGGATTCAGAAAACAACTTTTTCCTTTTTCTCTCCCCAAGGGTCCAGAAGTGACTCTTTTTCAGGATTCCTTACCACATGGCAAGATCATTGCTGCTGTTGTCACAAAGCTGCAATAGATATGTTAGCCCTTGTGAATGACCTCGATGCTCTGATATTTCAAAAGTCATGTTTGGGGAAGAAAAGATTTTAAATTATGGTTTGCTTTATTGTTAGTATTTCCTTTTGTTGCAAAAAAATCCTTTCAGTCTGAGCAGAAAAGTTACTAAATCATAAAACGTGACAGAAGCCCTGTTTGTCTGCTGGGGCCTCTGTTATGGACACTCTTGGAAGTCAGTGAAAGTTAAGGGTTTTTTGCTTTGAATCATTTTCTAGAGGAACTCAGTTAATTTGCTTTGAACTATTTTGGAAAAGACATCTTTGCTAAGTGAACATGTAACTTTTCATCATTTTAAACACTGATAATGTTTTACAACAGGCACAGCTGTTTGAAATTCTCCAATGATTTTCCTAATCTTCTGCTTTGTTAAATTTTAATGTTGAATACTATTTATCAGATTACATTTGCAAAGATTTAAAAAATCACAAGTAATTTCTCATTTAGTATACCAAGGTTTTTGGTTTTTTTAAACTAAGTTCTTCAATTGTTACTCATGACTTTGGTCTTTAACTTTTTTTTCCTTGCTAATTATAATTATTAAGATGTACCAGGCTTTTCTAAAAGGTTTGGAATTTCTTATTAATCTGCTTCCAAATCCAATTTTATTCACTTTATTCTTTTTAATATTAAACTTTCTGGAAAGATGGTTCTTAGAACAAAGAAAACCACTCAAAAAACCATCTTTGGCCCTGTTTATGCCATACTGGAAATTGAAATACTTCCCAAACAGGGTGTTGTTATACACTGAAAACCTGTGGAACAGATCTGCAGAAGCCAGGCAATGAATCTTACATGTGTGGAGTACTTGTCCATTTCTTTTGTTCCCTTTTCAGGCTTACCCCCTTTTTATCTTAGCTAATTCTTTCATGCTGATGTACCATATCATGAAAGCTTAGGCTGTTTATACTATGCAATTTCCCAATGTATTTGAAGAATAACATGTTTTATTTGCCTTTAAGATTTATTCCAGATAATGTTACATTTGATGATAAGCCAAAAGATGTAGCCTCAGAAGTGAACATAGCTGCTTATAAGCCAAAGTACTTCACATCTGCTGCTATGGGAACATCAAAGGTATCTTTACAGTGTTTTTGTAATGTTGTTCTTATTTGTTTAGTTTTGCTCTCAGCTTATGAATGATATGTGTACTGGGGAGAACATTCCTGATTATCTCCACCATTTCAAAATAAAGACATCAAATGTATTAAAAGATTGAAGCATGTTATGGACCCACAAAGTTGCAACCCTGGTTTGGATTTTAAAAGAGATTGGACTTCTCTGTTACAAATTAAATACTGGATTTTGACTTCATTATGTCTCTATGACAAGTTGCACATTAAATTACTTTATTTACAGTTAAATCTTTTAATATGCCTAAAATGGATGTTAGTGTATAAATCAGTAAGAGCCTTTTTGGTGGTAATGCCAGGCTTCAACAGTTGCTTCCCCTCTTTGTTGCAATTCCTACTCTGTCCTACTGACAGCCAAAATTTCCATCTGGCCATGAAGTGAACCAGATTGGAGAAGTGATTAGTTGAGAAATAAGTACTTTCTGCTGGATCATTTTTCAGTCAGATCTGTTTCACGTTCTGGTTGAGGGTGCAGTTGTGCAAACACTTCCATTGTCCCTGTTGCAATCCGTGTGTGATTCCAGCAGTGAATTGCTGCTGGAAGAGGAAAAGAGAGGGGTTGGGTGGCTGCTTCAACACAAGTATCTGCTGCCACAAAGGAAATTGTGCTTACAGAGGTTTTGTGTTGTGGGACCTGCTGTTACAGAACCATTCAGTGCATGAGGAGATTTCCTCAGTTCTTGTAGCTCAAACTTATTGAAACTGACTGTAGAATAAATTCCAAAATCTTATAATTAAATTCATGTTACTAAATGGTAGTGAGTTATTGTAGAGAGCATCACTAACAGGTTTATATTGTGCCTTTAATGGAAGGTATAAAATAATTTTCTCTAAAAAGACAGTGTTACAGTGTTTAGTGTTCCAGCTTCTACAACTGGCATTCTTATTTTTAAGGTAGATATCACATGGGATGAGACAGATCACGAGCGAGTAACATCACTCAGCAGAACTTTTAACAAAGAGGAGCTTCTTGACATGGATTTTCAAGCTTATTTGGCTTCCTCAAGTGAAGAAGAGGAGGAACAGCAGCAAGGTACTTTGGTAATAAATGTTGTGCAGAAAGTCATTAGCTGCAGGGTTTTCCACACAAATTATTTAAATCTTTAGATGTCATATCTATAGAAAATGCTTGGAATGTCATCTTTTACAAGGACAATGTTGTATTTGTTGTATAATGATTGAGCCCCTGGGCAGAATCACTAAATGATTCAGACTGGAATGGACCTTCAAGACTATCTAGCTCCAACACCCTGCCGTGGCAGGGACACCTTCCACTGGACTAGAGTAGCAGCTTTCTCAGTAGGAGCTTGCACCTCTGAGTGGAAAATGGTTTTTTTTCATTTTATTTTTCCTCCTACTCCCTTTTTTCTCTTTTTTTAGGGTATCTTGACAGATAGCTCTTTGTCAAGTTTGGCAATATCTGCTTTCAATCTGTTCATTTCTGAGATAAATTATAGACCCATAGAACTTGAAGTGTTTCCTTTTCAGAGGAAAAGTCCTGGTTTGAAATGCAAGGTGCTTAATGACTAAATGAACAGGAACATCTTTCAAATGCTTTTTGATTCACATACTCCTTAAGAATATAAGGAGAATTTCATCTAACTTTGTAAGGTACGTGAGTTTTCTGCATATGGTGCAGCAACGTTTAAATTCTTGATTTAAATTGCTTGTTTTCATTCTAAAATTCTCCCTGCTCTGAATAATATATACAGCCCAGATTATAAGGCAAATAAAATTTCACTAAGCTTTAATTAGGTCTTTTAAACAGATGTTAAAATTGATTTATACTGCATTAAAGCAGGTTGCTGCAATCAGAGATGAGCTTGGAGCATGCACCAAAAAATTACAGATTCTTCTGATTATAGAGTTGGGAAATCTTGTGCCAGCAAACTCCGCTTGGCATTATCTTGGGCAGGGATAATGTCCATTTGTTTGTCATCTTACATAAAAACTCACCAACTGCACCATGAGTTTTAGTTTCTCTAGGAATGTTTAATGAAGTCTGTAAAAGGGAGCAGGGGATGCAGAGTAAAGCATTTCCATCTTCTCTCACGTACAAGGCTACCCTGATGCTAAAGAAGAGCATCTGTGATAGGGTGGTGATGAAAGCAAATATCTGTGTGAACAACACTTCAGAAATTTTAAAGAGTAAAATTCCATTGCTGGGAAGGAAAAAAAAAATGACCTTAAATAATCTTATCACACTAAGAAATTTTAAGCTTGGAAACGTCTAGATTCAAATGATGTTTTGAAAAGTAAATTATTAATAGGGGAATTATGTTGTTGTCATGTCTTTAATGTGTTCCTGACATTTTATCCATTCAGTTATGTGATACAAAACAGAATTCCATCTGTCAGGGTTCCATCCAGCAGAATTATGTGGTGCCATGAACAAATGGGAAAAATCAATGTCACCTGCTTGAATGGAAATGTAAGAGTCTGATAAAGAGGGAAAAAATGTCCTGGAATTCTATTTGTACTTTTCAAACTTATTAAAACGTTTTATTTGTAAACAGATTTTTGTTGGCCTGTTCTAATACTGTTTTTTTAATGGAATGTTTCAACTTAAAATATGTGCATCATGAATGTTAGTATTACTGTTAAACAACAGTTCTGTAACATCAAGGATTTCAGTGACCTAGAATGTTGTGGTTCACAGCACAAAATTTCTCCTTTACATTGCCTCTGAATTTTCTGTTACTTGGGTACATTTATCCCAGTTAGGAAGTGTTTGTGGCATTCATCAAATCCAGCCCATAACTGCTGTTTTGATAATGAGGACCAGTGACTTAGTGTATGGCATTTTAAATATGCTTCAAATTAAGCATTATGGGGTTTATGTCTTAAGCATTTAATCTGGGTTTTTTTTAATCTTTGCAAGAACAACATCTCTTCTGGTGTTCTGCTTCGCAAAGCACACAAATACTGAAACAGACTATATGATAAAATATTTTTATAGGATTTTTTTAAAATTAGCTGTCTTGATAGAATAATGAAATCACAGAACATCCTGAGTTGGAAGGGACCCACGAGGATCATTGGATCCAAGTTGGGGCTCCACAAAGGGCAACCTAAAAGTTAAACCTAAGAGTTGTCCAAACACTTACTGAATACCATCAAGCTTGTAGGGAATTCTGTGTAGATCCCTGCTCTCCTCAGTAGAAATCTGAGCAGGAAGCCCAGTCCCCTGTGGTATTTGACTTCCAATATAAGATTCCACAAAGCCAGTAGGTCTTTTGTTTTGTGCTGCTGTCCCGGTGTCAGAGGTGCACAAGTGCAGAGAAAGAAAATGTAGTGGTTGTGAGGGAGGAGTTTTTGTTTAAATAATGCTGCTAAATCTTATTTTCAGTAATTAAGGTTAAATAGAATCAGACCAGTTATTAAGTCTTTTTGCAATTCTGAAATCTATTTAGTGCAAAAACTCATGGCTACATATATAAATTTAAATGCATGTATAGTATTTTATTAGAAAATGATGCAGCCTTTTCCTCTTAAAAATGAACAGTATCCACATGTGTTTATATTTGCTAGACCTATTATGGAAAGCTAAGAAATGGAGGGTGACAGAAGTAGAACATGCAGTTATTTATTATTGTCTCTGAAAAGAAGAAGCAAGAGGATTTAGCAGTTTATGAGTTGGCCAAGCCTGGGTGGAATTTCATGGGAATTTCAGAATACAAATATCACAACTGATTATTTTCTTTCTGTGAACTATCAGAAACTTGATACAACTGATGCAGGTGTTGGGTATGTTTCCAAAGCATGTTTGCAGGAACTGTTGGGTTGGGGTTTTTTTGTAGTTAAAGGTGCTTGGAAGGCCAAGAAGGGTTATGTCAGCATTCCTTCTAGGAAGTTCATATGAACTATTGGAGGTGTCCAGTAACTTGGAGTTGAAGAACACATCTCCCTGTATTTTTGCAGGCCAGTGAGTCCCTACTCAGTGCTGACTCTGATTGGCAGAGTGTTAACCTTGTCTTAGGCCTGGCTGGCTCAGAGGCCTGCCTCTAGTGATGCCAGGTCACCTCTGCACAAACAGGTGCTTAAAGGCTGCAGCTACAGCACTCATCTGGTTTGCAAGGGGAGGTTTGAAAACTATACCCAGTGCACACCCCTCCAATGGTTAGACTACAAAGACCTGAAGGAAAATGCAAAAAAATCTAAGGAAGTGCCAAAATTTAATGTTTACCATTCTTTTACTGTTATCTGTCTGCTTGCTTTCTCTTCTTCTAGTATCTTTTCTCCCTGAAGAATCTTACAAAAAGGCATCAACTCTGATAGACTTTGAATAAACTTCTTTTTGTATTCTAATCTTTTCCATTTTTTCTATTATCATTGGGATGAACTAATGGGATTTGCACAGCTTGTTGTTCAGGAAGTGCTTAGAATGTGGGAAAATGGGGTTAAACCCGCATGTTTCCTTTGTCGTTATTTTCTGGCTCAAGACTGAGGTCAACACATTTAATTTTTCATAGCATGCTGCAGTGCAGTGCAAAAACCTCTACCTCAGACTTGATTCTTGAACACTGGAGTGTGAAGCTTTTTAGTTTTAATCCTGTGGGTCTACATGCTTCATAGGTATTCTGATCATTATTTTTAATCTATTTGAATTTGAATAAGTACCCTGGATAGAATTGAGACGTTTAGGGCAATTTTTATGGTATGGCCATCAGCATCCAAGTCAGTAGCTGAGTTTTCTGCTTTATAATTACATCACAGAAAGAAAATTCCTCCTCATCTTTAAAAAAAATTCAGCTTTGCAGCAGACCTCTTGTCAGATACTACATCTGCTAGGAGTTTTCTACTGTCTTTAGTTTCTAAGGCTGAGGGTTTTTTAAAAAAGGAATAATCTGCTCAGCTATTGCAAGATAATCATCTTAAACTAAGAACACGATCTCTTCACAACCCTGTGATTACAAGAACATGACCTCAGCTAATTCAGCTGCCAGTCACCAATTTAATATATTGAACCTTTGCATTTGGTTATGTTTTGTATTAATGTAATCTTTTAAAAACAAACTGTTGTATTGAAATGTTTCTGACCAGCCTCATGATTTGAACTTTCTTATTTTTACATCTTTTAGCACTTCTATTACTACTTTCTTTTGAAAACAGTGAGAATATACTTGTATTTTATACTCTAAATTTCATCACTTTTTGCCTTTTTTCTCCTTCACACGTTGATAGTATGTCTCTTGCAGTGCAGTGGTTAATCCCCCAGAACTTTTTGGTTTGTGTGTTTTGTTCAAAAAGCCTTTGAACAAGCTGTTGGCAGAAAGCATTGCTGCCTTAATATCCATCAGAAAGTGGTTCCTGATGTTGTGCAATACAGCGTGATACTTGAAAGCCACTGACAAGGTTATTTGAACTCTGAGCAGACTTTGAGAACATACTCAGTTCACTTCCCTTTCTTGCAGCTGTTGTCAAATGTGCTGTATTGGCTTACAGAATTAAAAGCTCCTACGGTTCTTTTGAAGGCAATGTTGAACATTTTTGTTTTCAGACTGTTAGATTTGATAGAAGAATTACAAGTTCTGTCTAAATGAGAAAGAATGACAATATGCTTTGCCACTTAAATTTCTCCTTGCAGAACAAGTGATAAATACAAACTGGTAGCCCCTTTCCCTGTCCAGGTTCTAGGGATCCCCCTTTAACTCAATAATTACTCCAGGTCCCATCCAGTACAGTTTTTCTTAGGACACTAGGAAGAAGAAACAACCAAATGTCTTCTTTTTCTGCTTGTCTTCAAAGCAGATTTGCCTTTTGCTTTCTGGATGACCAGATGCTTCCCTCTTAGATCTCAGCTTCTGATGAGGAAAGTGGAAAAGCAGCTGCAGCTGACTGTCCCCGTGTGCCGTGCAAAAGATGAGCCAGCGGGGAACGAGCCCAGCCTGGCTGAACAGAGAGCTCTGGCTGGAACTCAGTAAAGAAAGGAAGGTTTACATGAACTTTGGAAGAAGGGTCAGGCTATTCAGGGGGACTGCAAGGGTGCTGNAGAACATACTCAGTTCACTTCCCTTTCTTGCAGCTGTTGTCAAATGTGCTGTATTGGCTTACAGAATTAAAAGCTCCTACGGTTCTTTTGAAGGCAATGTTGAACATTTTTGTTTTCAGACTGTTAGATTTGATAGAAGAATTACAAGCTCTGTCTAAATGAGAAAGAATGACAATATGCTTTGCCACTTAAATTTCTCCTTGCAGAACAAGTGATAAATACAAACTGGTAGCCCCTTTCCCTGTCCAGGTTCTAGGGATCCCCCTTTAACTCAATAATTACTCCAGGTCCCATCCAGTACAGTTTTTCTTAGGACACTAGGAAGAAGAAACAACCAAATGTCTTCTTTTTCTGCTTGTCTTCAAAGCAGATTTGCCTTTTGCTTTCTGGATGACCAGATGCTTCCCTCTTAGATCTCAGCTTCTGATGAGGAAAGTGGAAAAGCAGCTGCAGCTGACTGTCCCCGTGTGCCGTGCAAAAGATGAGCCAGCGGGGAACGAGCCCAGCCTGGCTGAACAGAGAGCTCTGGCTGGAACTCAGTAAAGAAAGGAAGGTTTACATGAACTTTGGAAGAAGGGTCAGGCTATTCAGGGGGACTGCAAGGGTGCTGTCAGGTTATGCAGGGAGAAAATTGGAAGGATCACAGCCAAGCTAGAATTTAACCTGGTTACTGCTGTGAAAGGCAAAAGTTGTTTCTATAAATACATTTGCAATAGGCAGAGAGCTAAGGAGAATCTCCATCCTTTACTGGATGCAGAGGGAAGCACCATGTCAAAGCATGATGGAAGGACTGCAGTACTTAATGCCTCCTTTGCCTCAGTCTTGAATATAACACCAGTTCTCTGGGTACCTGAACTGGGAGACAGGAACAGGGAGCAGAAAGAAGCCCCCTTAATCCAAAGGGAAAGGGTCAGGGACCTCTTACACCACTTAGAGACACACAAGTCTGTGAGGCCAGATGGGATCCACCCAAGGGTACTGAGGGAGCTGGCAGATATATGCTCACTTAGCCACTTTCCATCATTTTTCAGCAGTCCTGGATAATCAGGGAGGTGCCAGTTGATTGGAAGTTAACAAATGTATTGCCTATCTACAGAAAGGGCTGGAAGGGCTGGTTTTGGAACTCTAGGTACTACTCTGCTGGAGGGGACTCTAAAATAAGTAATTTTAAAATAGACTCAAGGATGCTGTGTCCAGTCAGTGATTTCCTTTACTTGACAAATTCTCTTTTGTCTTTTCAGATACTATTTTTATTTCATCTAAACAAGGGAATTCTTAAACTGGTTGCTCTGTGGGGTAATCATAGATGAAAATATTTTATATTATCTTCTGGAAGTAGTGTGTATGTGTCCTAGGTTTATTTCCTAAGAATTAACTTCAGTTACTCACTTTCTTGAGGCTCTCTGTGATAACTTTGCTCTCTCCTCCTAGATGGTGATGCAGCTAATGAAATGGAAGATGACAAAGCAGGGAAAAGCCAAAAAGATTATGAAGAGCAAATTGCCAAGTACAGAGAACTTTTACAAAGTATCCAAGAAAAAGAGAAAAAACAGGAAGAAAAGGATATAGGAATGGAGATTAAATGGGTTCCAGGTAAGGTTTATTTTTTTTCTTTTCCTGCCTTGGAGGATATGCAGTATTGGTCTGCTGACAGGGATATAGTGTAAGGTGCTGAATTTATAGTAGGAGAAACAAACCTTTTTTTCCCCATAAATTGAAAACCAGATGGTTTACAGTGAGGGAAGTAAAAGAAATAACATGACTGAACTCAGTTCCTCAGCTGTAAGTTTCTCTTTATAGATTATTTTTTTGCCAGGATTTTTTGTACTTGCTTTTTCAATTATCACTTTATAGACTTTTTAAAAGTAGAATTCATGTGTTTGCTATAGAGTCATAAAACATACTTACACTTCTAAAAATGGAAACCAATATGATTTGGAAACATAGTGTNTTTGTTTTCAGACTGTTAGATTTGATAGAAGAATTACAAGCTCTGTCTAAATGAGAAAGAATGACAATATGCTTTGCCACTTAAATTTCTCCTTGCAGAACAAGTGATAAATACAAACTGGTAGCCCCTTTCCCTGTCCAGGTTCTAGGGATCCCCCTTTAACTCAATAATTACTCCAGGTCCCATCCAGTACAGTTTTTCTTAGGACACTAGGAAGAAGAAACAACCAAATGTCTTCTTTTTCTGCTTGTCTTCAAAGCAGATTTGCCTTTTGCTTTCTGGATGACCAGATGCTTCCCTCTTAGATCTCAGCTTCTGATGAGGAAAGTGGAAAAGCAGCTGCAGCTGACTGTCCCCGTGTGCCGTGCAAAAGATGAGCCAGCGGGGAACGAGCCCAGCCTGGCTGAACAGAGAGCTCTGGCTGGAACTCAGTAAAGAAAGGAAGGTTTACATGAACTTTGGAAGAAGGGTCAGGCTATTCAGGGGGACTGCAAGGGTGCTGTCAGGTTATGCAGGGAGAAAATTGGAAGGATCACAGCCAAGCTAGAATTTAACCTGGTTACTGCTGTGAAAGGCAAAAGTTGTTTCTATAAATACATTTGCAATAGGCAGAGAGCTAAGGAGAATCTCCATCCTTTACTGGATGCAGAGGGAAGCACCATGTCAAAGCATGATGGAAGGACTGCAGTACTTAATGCCTCCTTTGCCTCAGTCTTGAATATAACACCAGTTCTCTGGGTACCTGAACTGGGAGACAGGAACAGGGAGCAGAAAGAAGCCCCCTTAATCCAAAGGGAAAGGGTCAGGGACCTCTTACACCACTTAGAGACACACAAGTCTGTGAGGCCAGATGGGATCCACCCAAGGGTACTGAGGGAGCTGGCAGATATATGCTCACTTAGCCACTTTCCATCATTTTTCAGCAGTCCTGGATAATCAGGGAGGTGCCAGTTGATTGGAAGTTAACAAATGTATTGCCTATCTACAGAAAGGGCTGGAAGGGCTGGTTTTGGAACTCTAGGTACTACTCTGCTGGAGGGGACTCTAAAATAAGTAATTTTAAAATAGACTCAAGGATGCTGTGTCCAGTCAGTGATTTCCTTTACTTGACAAATTCTCTTTTGTCTTTTCAGATACTATTTTTATTTCATCTAAACAAGGGAATTCTTAAACTGGTTGCTCTGTGGGGTAATCATAGATGAAAATATTTTATATTATCTTCTGGAAGTAGTGTGTATGTGTCCTAGGTTTATTTCCTAAGAATTAACTTCAGTTACTCACTTTCTTGAGGCTCTCTGTGATAACTTTGCTCTCTCCTCCTAGATGGTGATGCAGCTAATGAAATGGAAGATGACAAAGCAGGGAAAAGCCAAAAAGATTATGAAGAGCAAATTGCCAAGTACAGAGAACTTTTACAAAGTATCCAAGAAAAAGAGAAAAAACAGGAAGAAAAGGATATAGGAATGGAGATTAAATGGGTTCCAGGTAAGGTTTATTTTTTTTCTTTTCCTGCCTTGGAGGATATGCAGTATTGGTCTGCTGACAGGGATATAGTGTAAGGTGCTGAATTTATAGTAGGAGAAACAAACCTTTTTTTCCCCATAAATTGAAAACCAGATGGTTTACAGTGAGGGAAGTAAAAGAAATAACATGACTGAACTCAGTTCCTCAGCTGTAAGTTTCTCTTTATAGATTATTTTTTTGCCAGGATTTTTTGTACTTGCTTTTTCAATTATCACTTTATAGACTTTTTAAAAGTAGAATTCATGTGTTTGCTATAGAGTCATAAAACATACTTACACTTCTAAAAATGGAAACCAATATGATTTGGAAACATAGTGTATAATTAGAGGAGAGTGGTCTGGAAATATTGCTTACACAATGCTAAAGATTTGGGGAAGCAGAAGTGGGAGAAGTCTGACCTTCCAGTGAAACTGCTCTGGGAGAAAGCAAGGTCCCAGGAAAGCTTGGGGAATAGTGACACCCCAATTGACATCTGGGGATTAATGAAAGGTACCTTCACCATATAACATCACAGCAGAACTCATCTGGAGAGCTAAAAACCAGTGGCTAGTTCTTTTTTTTCTTCATGACAAAAAACCACTCAGACTGAATGCTTTCCCTGAGGGGTAATGAGCCAGTTTAACAGCTTACTACATCCAGAAAGGGAAAGATTTGCATTGTGGCATCACCTTGATCCTGACCCAGACCTCATTCTGACTGCCTGTACCAGCCCTGGCACTTGGTAGGTCTCTTTGCAAGCCTCATTTTGTTTGCTAAAATAACAGAACTACTATGGAAAAGAAAAAATCTGGATCATTTCCACTGAGTTAACATGTCAGAGAGGCAAATGTTCAGAAGGTTAAATGGTGCAGCTGAAAGACTTGGGAAGTAGGACATTCCTTCTTGGGAGCAGCAGGTGTGGGACTGCAGCCTATGTCAGGACACAGCCCCGATCTGTAAAGCCACTGTAAATGGCAAGACCACACACATGCCAGAATCCAGGCCCTTCACTGCTGATGGGTTAATCCCAGCTAGGAATGCATATCTAATTATATGATTTACACAAATATTATTCTGGGTTCACTCAGGTAACTTCTGCTGAATAGAAGTTCTGCTCAGTTTGAAATATTCTGGTCTGTAGCAGTTCACTGAAATGGACTGAACTGAACAATTTGATTCCTGCTTCTTCATAAGATCTGTATTCAAAAGGATACATGGGCATTAAAAATGGTTGTGTACTTTTCGTTGTGCTTTTATAATTCCAGTAATTTCTGACACGAATTCTGACAAAGCCTTTTTGAAAAAGCATGTATCATACAGCCAGGACAAAAGCTCACTGCCACAGCATTGTACTCCATCTGTCCACAGTGTGTCAGTACTTGCATTCATGATGTTGCTCACTCAGTAGTTAATTCATCCTGTCACTGAGCATTCAATGCCAAGGAGTTTTCACACATAGATAGTTTTACAAGATTTCTACAGAGATTTGTTGTAGCTGCCTTTCAGATTGAAGGTGGAAACCACAGGTGAAACAATTCCTGCTTAGGAGCGTGTTTTGTATTTATATATATTTGTATTTATGTGTTGTTTAAAGCAACCTTTTTTGTGCTGCTTTTGAAAAACACATTTGGAGGTTTTTTTTGTTTGTTATGCATTCTGCTTTTTGAGTTTTGCAAATTATATGAAAGAAGTCCTGTAAATTTAAAAAAGATTGAGCAACTTAATGTGGTAACATAGGAATCCAGAGCAAACCATTCATTTTAGGAAAGGGAAAATGGTTTTAAGGGAGGCCAAAGGAAACTCTTTAGCCTTGCTTGCCCTGAGAGAGCAAGAAGTTTTCTAAGAGGCTATCCTTAAGACTGTACCTTGCATGTTACAAGTAAATTGCATTAACATTTAGTAGCAATGGAGTATTAACTGTAGTAGAGATGGAATCCAGTTCCCTGATGTATGGCCTCCCTGTTTCTTTGCAGTGGAACTTGACTTTAGAAAATTGCATTTGCTACATACTTACACCTAGTCCAGCCCCTTCCCTACTGCACCTTCTTGTAGGACTCCTGAAACTTCTGCTATGTCCTCATCTCTTTTGAGGGAGGGATGGTTAAAAAAACCCAAACTACCAAACAAAAACCCCCGTCTTGATAAATTTCACCTCCTTTGTCTAAATTTAATTGGATGTGCATCCACAGGGTCAGGTTTGGTCATATAATTTTGGGTTCAATGTGCATGTGTGCACAATGAATTTTACATGGGTAGTTTATAGTATTCGATGTTAATTTAGCAGCTATGATTTTACAGTATATGTTAACATTTCCTCATTTCTTACCCTGAAAAAGTGAGAGGATTATTGAAGAGCAGAGGTTCTGGAAATCATAGCAGTATCCATTTGCCTTTGTTAGAGACAGTTCACCTCCAAAAGGTCAGCAGTGCCACTCCTGGCTACTGACTCCTGCAATAAGTTTGCTTTTGAGTAAAAAAATCAGCTGTTACTGATTTCAGGCAGCATTTGGAGAAGAGGACCTGCACACCTCAAGGGGTTACTCTTCTGTTTATGTTTTTAATATGGTGGAGCATAGGCAGCACATGCTGAACAGTAGTTTATAGCTCTGGCAATATATACATGGTTGAGGCTGTACTTCCGTATGGGAGGGAGGAACATTAGTTGTTATGTTATTTTTTCTTGAACAAATGTGCTTATTTAAATTTCAAAACCATTTATGTTCAGTTGGAGCATTCTGGCCATTCAAAAATAGTTTTTGTTGTAATCTCCAAAGTCTCCTTAATTTTTTTCAGAACTGGTTTATGTCTGTTGAAGTATTTTTATTATCAAGTTCTGCCTTAATGTGCTTGACTTATTGCAAAATCTTTTTCCTGCCCAAATGTTTAATACATGGAAGAATTACAACAGTTGAATCTAGGAAGTCTTTCAATTGAAAGGCAGATATTTGAAATAATTTAAAATTCTGAGTTTTGGCACAGTTATTTATACATGGTTATAGAAAGCATGCTTTGTCAATGATTCAGTTATTCTTTAATCATAATCGTTTTAAATAAACCACAGTGCCAGCAAAAAATAAATTAGATGTAGTTCCAACTCTCTTTGGCCTGTTTATTCTAGGCACAAAATCAGTGTTATATTTAAGCATCCATCTGTTTTCTTAATCATATCTGATTTAAATAACAATTACTATGAATCCTTATCCAGCTCCCAAAGCTCCCCTTAGAAAGTGAAGAGAGAGAAGACCACAACTGCATTTCTTGATGATATTCAGCCAGGTTTTTGGGGGTGTTTTTAGAACTTAAAATATTTTCCTTTTTTGCCAAATGAGATGTAAATATTTAGCTAGGCTTAGGGGAAAATTTCAAATTTATTTTGGTCAGAAGTAGAATAGAAGGCTGTGGTGTCTGTAAAGTGCATTAGTAAAGCCCAACTGTACAGTTAGAGATGATGTAGAGCACAGAAATGCTCATTTGGAATATTGATCTCCCTGTGGGTCATTGCTGAGAGTGTCCCCTGCCTGGAGTGGCCTCACCTCCTGCTTGAGCTGTGTGGGGGCTCACACCTGACAGCTGCTACATGTGGTGGGTTCTCAGAGACACTTTTACTACTTAGGAAAGCTTGGGCAACTTAACATATTTTATCTTTGGGGGTGACAAATTTTAATGTTATCAGAGTATTTCTATTTGCTGTTCCTTTCAGCTACCTGCAGCAAAGTGTTTCATTTTTCTGGTGAGGCATTACATGCAAGATGAATGTGCTCGTTTAGGTTTCCTGAGAACAGAAATATATCTTTCTAGCCTCTAATAACAGTTGCAGGCTGTTAAACTTCCATACATTTTCAAAACTGAGTGTTTGGAGAGGTAAAAATTCTGGCCTGCCCCCCTCCCTCTCTGTCCCACCAGTGTAAACAGCAGTGTATTTAGGTTTGTTGTAGTATTTACCACACATTTAAGCCTTTAGCAGAAGTCTGACTTCGTTGCATGCTAATATAGATGACCCTTTTCTTCTCTTTTCTTGCCCTAGTTTGTGAAGATTAAATAAAACTGCTGTGATTCATTTATTCTAAAACAAAATTATATCAATAATGGTATATAAGTTAGACCTTTCTATGGCCAGCTAATATTTCTACCTAAAGTAGACAATTCCTTTCCCCTTCTGCAATCAAAATCCTTTTGACCACTTAAATATACTCTTATTCTCAGGAAGTGGTCTGGACAGTAGTTTCTAAGCCATTCTAATCTGTGGAGAAACTCCAATGCCTTTCATGAGACTGCCAAATACCACAAGAAAGGGCTGGATTTTCCTCCAAGTTCTTCAGTGCCAAATGGATCAAATGATTCCATTTTCCAGGCAAATAAATCAGAAATATTGTAACTTCCTTTCAGATTTTGGGTTTTTCTTTTGCTGGAGAGGTGACATATATTTTTTTCATTCTGTATTTACTATCTTCAGAGAGAATCTGCAAGACTGTTACCTGACTAGTAATTTTTTCCTTAAAAGTATCCAAAGTTATAGTGGTTCATTTTCAAGGAACCTGATGACTCTGCTTTCGTGCACTTTGAAGATAACTAAATATTTGTTCTTGTTGTGTGAGAGTTTATTATGGAATGGTTTTAGTGAACCTATGCAAAATCCCTCCTGTATCAGGGCTCTGGTTTGTTTCCTGGTTAAGGACCCAATTTTTTAACAGTTTGCCACCTACTGTTCATTCTGGCACCTTTCCAGAGTAGCAGAAGGATCCTTTATCTTGTTTTTCCTCACTCTTTTCCTCCTATGATTCTATGGTTGAATATGATTTTAGATCTTGTCCACACTTCGTATTTCAGACAAGTTGTAGCCAGCTCCCCAGCCTTGGAATTAGTTTTGGAGTGTCCATGAGCACAAAAACAGGGATTAGTGTTTACAGTTTTTCAGAAAAATGTTCTTCCTGCTCTGCTGGGGTTGGGTAGAACCGTCCATGAAAGTGCCCATTTCTACCATCATGATCACTGTTTTCAGTTCTTCCATACTGAGGAGAGCTGGAAGGAATGGTGAGGAATGGGGACTTGGCAGCTGAGAAATCTGGGAGAAAGAATGGGATCTAGTCTAGGACATCTGGAGAGGTCTGAGTATGATTTCTAAGCAATAAAACTGGAATGTGGGGTGGGAGAGTAGGATGTGGTCAGGTCAAGGCTGGACTGGCATGGCAGAAGAGAATGCTGAAGAGAGACCACTAGAAGTAGGACTGGGGAAGAAACAACAAATATCAGGCTTGGAGGGCAAAGCAGAAACAGGATTCCTACAAACTCCCAAGATAATTCAGTCACTTTATGGGAGATGATGATCCTGTAGGATATCTGACTGATTTGTTAAAATCAGTTGAATAATTGAAGTTAAAAAACCAGTGTGTAGTGAATGAAGCAGGGAGTTGCAGGTAGGAGAAAAATACTTCCTTGCCCAAGCTGTTATCTCCTACCATAGAAGTGGATTCTGTTTCTGCCACTGAACTGTGCTCCAGTGCATTGCAAGGCAAGTCGCTTAATCTCCTTAGATCATGAAATTTTGTTTTTGCAAGTGCCCATCTTGTGAGGAGCAGACTGAAAGTGTACAAGGTGCATCTGAAATCAGTCTTCATCCTCCTAACATCCAAGTGCTCTGTGATGTAATGAATTTTGGAAAAGTATTCCTGATGTGTATGGAATTTTTTACCAGAATTAGAAGATTGCTTTTAAATGAAGTGGTTATTCTGGATTTAAGTATTCTACATGTAAAATGGGGATGCTTCAGTTATGTAATGGATTTATTTTTAAGGTGATGTTCTTGCATCATTGAATACTCTAATGATGTATATTATAGAAAACTTTATTCTATTCTATTTATGAAAAGCTTAAAGCTTAGAGCACACTTGTCTGTGCAAGTGCTGGGCATTGAAACAGTGGGTGTCTGTGCTGAATTATTGAATTTAAGGTAAACCTAATTAACACATCCAGACTTAACTGTCTGATCCTGTCAGGCCAGAATTATTAAAAGCCAGACATGTTGCACTTCTATGGGGTTTACTTTTTTAGAATGAAAAACACAGTGGTCAGCAGAGATCCTGCAGCATTGTCAGAGTATTGTCACGAGGCAAAGTTTTAGCAACGTAACTCATTCAGAATCTTAACTCATGTTAGTGTGGTACAAAGGGGCTCACTGTGTGTCTGTTTTAACTGTGTTACTCATTCTGGCATCTGTAGACTGCACAGTTGAATGTCTGGAGAAGAGACCTTTCTGAGGAACAGCAGGAGTGTTGGGAATCAGATACCAAATAGCAAACTCTTCTTCTGACTCTTGTACAGCTTTTACTGAAGGAATGTTTTATTTGGAAAAACACATCCTGTAAAGTGATCTTCTTTATAAAGATGGTTCTTTAAGCAATAGTTATGTTGTTTCTACAGACTTGTTGAAGAAAAGCTAGATTGTTCTTTTACAAAAGAGAAAACTATTTAAAAAAATTCAGATTCATCACATTTTTTTTTAATTTACTATGCCTTTTTTTTCTAGGCCTCAAAGAAACTGCTGAAGAAATGGTCAAAAACAGGTTGGAAGGAAAGGATAACCTGACTCCATGGCAAAAATACCTGGAGAAGAAGAAAGAAAAAAGAATTCTTAAAAAAAAGAGAAAGGTAATGTTTATATTGCCCATTTGAGGGGGCATTGTTGGTTGTTTGTTTCCTTAATTGGTTGTTAATGTTTGTTTCAGAGAAACAAAATAAATTGTCCAGCTGCCAGTGCTATTTTAAGGTTAGAATATACAGTGGTCCCTCATGTAGAAGTACTGAGAGTACTTCCTGAAACCTACAGAGCAAAAGGATATTCAGCATACTGCTGACCCCACATATGCTTACACAAAAAATATTTTATCTACTTGTGCTGCTGTAAAGACAAATTAGTCATACTAATAATTGGCTTTAATTTGCATTTTTAATGCAT
>VZTR01020590.1:252-13459 GCA_013400775.1 Chaetops frenatus | reverse complement strand
AAGTAGCCTTTTTGATACTGTGTGCATAGCAATTCAAAGTTGTTATGACAATGATAATTGTAGTTTTGGAAATTTTGGGGCTAAAATATTACAGGCTTGATTCCCACAGCTGTAATAGCAAAGAATTAATAGCTGCAAAGAACTATTCAAATTTCAAATTGCTAAAGAAAAAAAAAAGGCAATGTGTCATGCAGAATCTAGATTCTCTAAAGTCTTAAATTACTCTCAATATAACTGACATTGCTGAATTACACTCTTAAGAGTAAACTCTACACCTTGAGTTACTCTGTGCTTGTCAGTTAATTTTAATTGGCACTTGATGAGTAACTTCTTTAAGCTGATGAGTGCTCAGAATGGAAGAAGTAGTACTGTTCAGTAGCAGAGCAACTTTGTCTAGCATTACATTCTTGTCCAGTTTGATAGATTAGGGAACAAGGTGTATGACACACTACTACCAGTAAGAAAATTTGTTCTTTTAAATCCAAACTCCAGCTTTTTGACATTTGCACCACAAAACGAAGTTCTTACTCAAGTTTGTCCCCAAGCAGAGCTTTTGTGGAACTCAAAGTAAGGACATAACAATGCTGAACCTATTATTTGTTGAAATGGTTGTCTGATGCATCACAGTTTGGGGACATGACTAATAAAAATGTGTGAAAGATGGTTGAAATTGTTGATTTGTCTTTACTATAAATTTTTAGTGTACTCTGGTTTTATGATGTTCCATGTACAGTATTTCAGTTTTCATCTTCATAGCTACTAAGAGAACATCTCAATCCAGTGAAACTGAAGTAGCAGTTACATGTTGATGGCAATAATGTTTGTGCTTTGTTACAGGCTGCTGCTGAGAGAGAAGAGAGTGAAGATGAACTTCCACCTGATGTTGATCTCAATGACCCATATTTTGCTGAAGAATTTGAGAAAACAGGTCAGTCAAGACAAGCAACTTCTAGAGTAAATCTGCCCTTTTGTTAAATACTGAGTTTTCAAAACTAAGTCAGGCTGGAGTAAACGCAGAGATAGAATGTTCAGAATTAAATGAAGTAGGTGTCATTTGCCTAAAACTGCTGTTCCTGTAAAATTATGGCTATTGCAATACATGGAGTGGTAGGGAATATTCCCTTGGCTTTCACCAGAGACCATTAGTTATCCAGTTCCTGGGAATGGCTGTTAAAAACAAGCTGCTCCCCTAAGAATTTCAGAGAAAAGAACTCCATTGCGTTTGAAGTCTTTCTCTTTTTATATAGGAAGAGCCAGATATATATGGGTCCCTTTGAAGCCTGGGTCAATTACAAAAACATCAAATGTTTTTGCATCATAAAAAAGTTGTCTTTCAGAAGAAATTTTTTCAGAGAAGCTTTTCTCTTAGTCTGATACATGTTTTTACTACTGTGCTCTTGGCTGCTTAGAAACCCAAATAGAGGTATGTAGTATTTTAGAAAATAACTTGCCCAGTTTATATTTTTAGGATACCTTTTCTACAAGCTTTCTTTTTCTGATGTTTAAATTCTCTTTTGCCATGGTAACAGCCAATTTATTTTAAGTGTGATTTTGCTGACTAAAATCAATAAAGGTAAGTTTCTGATGTTCCATACTTTTGGGAACCAGATCCTAAGGGTGGTTCATACTATTGTATATTAAAAGGAGAAAAATGATCCTAAGGGTGGTTCATACTATTGTATATTAAAAAGAGAAAAATGACATTAAAAAAAGAGAAGAAAACAAACATAAAAAAGATAGTAATGGATTTATTCATATTGCCAGTCTGTTGTTTGGTTGGGGGTTTTTTGAGCATAGCAGTGCAGATGCATTCTTCATTTAAAAAAGGTAGGTTACTTTTGATTTAATACTTGCCAGCACAGTCTTCTTTCCTGATTGTAAAATCTATCCTGGGATAAAATAAATAACTAAGCCCCAAAATCCTGATGGTTTTTTGCTTAATAAGCTGAAATACAGAACAGTAGAGTGAGTCCTGTCCATGCTTTAGAAAAAAACACCACAGTCCAAAGTGTCATGCACTGCTGCTTTCTGCCATGCTTTCTGGGTGGCTTGTGTATAGGTTGAAGTAACTCACTGTAAAGAGAACCATTCCTTCCAGCAAATTGCTTAAGTTTTCTTTAATAGCAAGATTACCTAGGTACTCTCATATGATGTATGATGTTCTCTGTGAAATCTCTGAAAAAAATGTTTTCTTCTGCATTATGTGAAAAGTTCGTTGTGTTCTAGAGGGGCTTGGCAGGGAATGAGCTTATCTGCACATTTTTAAACCTTGTCCATAACAGGGAGAATAGACTTTAATGTTTGTGGAGTCTTTGAGGGTAGTAAAATATACATAAAGGTTAAGAAAGTGAAGCTTTTGTCTTCAAGATTACTGATAATTACTGAGATCCAGGAGAAAACCAGAACGTGGTTAGCCCTGGAGAAGTTCTAAAGGGACAGTACAGTGGCTGGCTGCGAGCCAGTTTACATTTTAATGGTGATTGCACAGCACAACTTTGGTTTTCACCAAGTTTACCCAGAACAGCCTCTGTCTCATAGCTGGGGTTGCTTTTAAGCACAACTTACCCAGTGAGGGAGAATGAGTTACAGTCATCTTTGAACTTGGCTGCAATTCTGCCAACTTTGTATTTAGGGTTCAGGCAATTCAAATGACCATCATTTTTCACAAGCATTCCACAATTCCCCTGAAAGATTGAAATTTCACCCTTAAATTGACTGTCAGATTATTTTAGATTATGCTGAAAAAGCATAGGACAGGGTTTATTTGCAGACTCATCTGGACCAGTGCAGAAACTGAGGATGCAGTAGTGCTGGATTCACTCGTTGGCTGTAACATTCATGGACCTTGTATAGCTTGGTTTCTGTCAAGCTGAGGCAACTGAAGGGAAGCAAGAGTGTAAGAAGCTGTTAGACCAAGGCCCTAAGAACTCTTGAGTGCTGTGAAAGGAAAACTGGAATTTATGGGAAGTCTACCAAAGCATGTGTTCCTCAGGTATGTCTTTGTTCCTGATAACTGTTTGCAAAGCAGGCAGTGATTCTTACACCATGGGTTCTTCACCCTTGGAGAGGCAAGGTAGAAAGAATTCTTTGTGCCTGCTGTGCCCAAAAGCTGTCTGTGTGGGGTTCATGGTAGTACTTGCTTTGCACAGTTTTCATGTGACTTTTCAATACTACCATGGACTAAAATGTCAGATGCTGCAGATACATGAGCCTTGATGATGCATTGGCTCTAGTTTCATGTTGTCAAGGAAAAAATAATTTGTCACTTTCATTTTACACTGATGCCCACACTGTTTCAAAAAGCCTTGTAAAACTTGGCTTTGGTTTGGCCAGTTTCACTGTTACTGCACAGCTTCTGTAGGGTCTTAGAAGAGGCAGACAGAATGACTCTTGTAGCCTAAACTGTTGAAAAATTAATAGCTGCATAGTATAATTGCTTATTAACATGAGAGCAAGGTACTGCCTTTGGAGATCACTGAGCAGTTGCAGAACACATTAGACCATTAAACATAGTTTCTGTTGAGCCTTTGAGGAATTCTTCACACATTATTGTAACTCCTATTAGCTCCAAACCACTAGATGCCTTCTCATGATCTAATTTATGATGTAAGTAGGAATTGATGGCTTTTTAAAGCTGGAAGGGAGCAGTATGAGTGCAGGGACCTAAGAGCTTAACAATAAAATCAGAGTATAGTTGTAGAACCTGTACTTGGAAGATAAAGAAGATGAAAAGATTCATTTACTGTGTGTCTTTGCAAGGCTTTTGAGACTGACTCAAGTTTCTTACCAAGGCAGAGGTCTTAGGAGAGGAGTTTTTGATTTGAGGTCAGTTTCTGTGTCTGAAGTCTCAAAATTGTGATTAGCTTTTACCATCAGCACTGGAAAGTTGTTGATGTGCAAAGTTAATGTTGCAAACAAGATTCTTGAGCTGAGAAAGAGTTGAATGGCAGCTTGAGCAGGGATTACAGCAGAAACTGGACACTTTTTATACTGGCTGGTGGCAGCTATCAGTTAGTTCTGGGTCACACTGAAGTATCTGCTGTTGTTGGTGGAACATATCTGATTAAAAGATGGCAATGGGGATGAGGTGCTAGGAAAAATCAGTTTGCCATAAGTGTGCAACAAGTGTGTGTGTGGTGGGGCTACCAGAATGTATGTGGGAAGAGGGACTGTGGCCAGGAGTATGTTTAAAATATATGTTAAAAATACAGAAAATTATTTCTGAATTTTCCAACAGAACCGTTTTCAGTATGATATGAATTTTTGGGTCCCAAGGGTGATTTTAAGTCCCAAGCTGGTTTTATTAGCTGCGTAGTGTCAAAGTAAAAAATACAGGTTTTATTAATATATTTATTTTCATGGAGAAGAGCTCAGTTTGATACCAACTCGTGGTTCAGCCTCATCTGCAGCCAGAGAAAACTCTGAAGGCATAAGGATCACTTCTGTGATTCCCCGTAGAGTGAAAGATGAGGGAAGGTGACTTAATGGACTTTCCTCTGGGAAATGTGTGGAAAGAAAAGAAATTTACTGATCTAACTTCTCATAGAATTGTCTCCAATTGTACCTCTGTGCTCCTTTTGTGTAGTTTAGCCACTTCTAAAAGATAAGAAAGATTCCATAGTAGTTGAAGTCTTTCAGAAGACATTTATTTCTTCCTTCTACACATAAACTTAAATTGTGTCATTTAGGTAACAGTATTATATCAGAATCTGATTTTCCTGCACATTTTCTGGAACTACTAAGTCAACAGTTTAGTTTTTTGAGCTGATGACATTGTGGATCGGGATAGTGTATTTTTTGGTGGTGGTGTTTTGTTTCTTCTGGAAATCCATTTCCAGTTTGGAATCCATGCTGAAATAGTCAAGGGAATAGTCAAGGCAGAAAAAAGTCTTCCTCAAGAAATACATCCTGTTTCAGAGTATCCTGAGTGATATAACTTGACATTTGTCTGGTATGTCTGTATTTCTAGTCTGAGTACAAACCTATCTTAACAAAATGAAGCCAAATATCTTCCTTAAGAGTACCCCCAGTGGACTGCAGTAAATTGGAATGTCATCCCAAGCTCAAAGGTCAGACTGTATGGTTCAGGTCAGGAAATCTTCTGCTTTTCCTGCTTCTTCTTGATCAAGATCTACAGGCATTCCAAGGAGAATAATTTGATTTTGTAGGATTTATGAACAGGTCTGTTTTCATTAGAAATTATGCTTGAGTGATGTCTTATGCTGTTACTGTTCATTATGTCTATCTGATCAGCACTGTGTATCTGAATGCTAAGGGAGTAGGGGAGCTTCCTCTGAACAATATTCAGTCTGAGCAGCGTCAATCATATTTTAATTTCCACTATAAAACACCCTGGGAGTAGTGTGATGTCATGGGTTTGCCTGCACTATTGTGATACTTCTCTCTACAGCTCTTTGAAAAATACAGTAAAACCATGTTTTTGACTTGTTTATGCCATTTGAACGTTGCTGCCTCCCTAAACTGAACAACTATTCAGTGAATTTTTATTCCTTTAAGTCTTCTTGTTTTTTCTTAACTTTGCAGCCCTTTTCCACATCTGACATTTAAATACTGACTGCAAGAAAATGAGATATACTTAGAAGTTCTAGCTATACATTATTTAAATATATATAAATTTTGCCCTCATGTATAAGCTTGGATAAATGTCTTCATGCCTTGTATTTGCACTTAGGTTTAAAGAAGAAGCCAGAATCAGTAGAAAGTACATCAGAAGATGAAGATGAAGTTGAAAAACAGAAGGTAAACTGATGTAAAATATTGCATTGTATGAATTCTGCAAGTATTTGGTATGTGTTTGTGAGCAGAACTGCAGAACTTCATAGGATGGCAGTAGAATAAAACTATACAACTTTCATGGTGAGAGCTTTTGGAACAAAATCTACCAAGAAGTTTGTGTTTTGGGCAGGGGCATGTTTTAATTTTTTATATAACATCAGTATTGTATGAAACATTTGTGAGTTCAAACTTTGTCCTGTATATTTTTGTCCTTGAAGATTGAGTTGTTTGCTATTTTGTCTTTTCATTCTCTCTCAAGAACAAGTTAACTAAAGAAATTACTCAAATCCAGATACATTAGTTTTTATTTTGCTGTATGAGTATCAGTATTAAATTGTATCCATTAGTTATTTCTAAGCTGTGGTGTACAATTTTCAGATGAGATTATTACTGTTTGAAAATTGAATGTGGCTATTTGCATTTCTTTTATATCTAATAACTTGTATTAACACTACACCTCAAAATGTTAAAAGAATGTTGTTATGGATAAAATAATCCTGATGACCCTATTTTAACTCACTCACATAAATGTAGACTCATACAGGCTTTATTAATGAGATGCTGAATTTCTTCATAGAAAACTTTCATTGTGTACATGGACTTTCTTATTTTGTAACAGGCTGAAATGGCCCTACTGCTGATGGATGATGAGGATGACACCAGAAAACATTTTAATTATAAAAAGATTGTAGAACAACAGAATCTGAGCAAGAAGAAAAAGAAACTTCTTATGAAAAAGAAAGAATTACTAGAAGATGACTTCCAGGTAATTGTGTACTCCTTGGATTTGTGACTGGAGCAGTTCCAGGAATCTCATGAGCTGTGACTTCTGAAGCAGCTCGTGTTTTATTTGGCTTAAAAGCTTTGCTGTCATGGGGAAAGTCTACCGAAATTAAATGCTTCTTTTCTCCCTTTAGATAAATGTGGATGACACAAGATTCCAAGCCGTGTTTACTTCTCCCCTGTTTAATTTGGATCCTTCAGATCCAAATTTCAGGAAGACAAAAGCAGTAGAAAAGATCCTGGAAGAGAAAGCTCGCCGAAGAGAGGAAAAGGAGCAAGATCTTAAGGTGGCAAACAAGGGCCTGGAGAACAAGATGGCAAAGAAAGGAGAGGTTGCCAAGAAAGCCATAGATCCTGCCCTATCCGTGCTAATAAAGTCTGTCAAAAATAAAACTGAAGAGTTTCAGGCAAGGAAAAAGCAGAAATTGAAATAACTGAACTTTGTTTTTACTTGGACTTTACTTTAGTCTCAGCCCTTCTAACTGGAAAAGTCTGTTAAAGTTACTGCAGCCTGCCCTGATTCCTGTCCACCTAAAATATCCTGAAAAGTCATTTAACTATGTTGGTGAATTTTGCAGTATTTAGAGTAATAATCACTCTTTTCTTCTGCCACAACAAATACTGTTTTGAACATACGTAAGGAAATTATGGTTTTGGGGTGGTTTGTTTTGTATCATGCCATCTCTTCAATCTAATAGAAGTGCTGAAGATGGCTACAAAAATCATAATTATGGGTTTATTTATAAATAATACAAAGAGTTCTGCAGAGGTTTATTGCTGGGACTAAGTGGTCTTAAAGTTTTTAATTCCACAGAAGTCTGTAACACATACCTGTCTTGATAAAAAAGGTAATTATGTAACTACAAATTGAAGACATTTTGTAAACAAGTTTTTTGTAGATTTTTAAAAGACTGCAAAAATGCTTTATTAATTTCTCCTTTAAATACTTGAAGGTAATAGAACTAATTAATGGAAATATTGCCATTTAGAAGTGTTTCATTAACATACTTTGGAAATAAACAGTTTAAATTGGCCCAAAATAATATTAGGTACTGCTGTATTTTTTTCTTTCATGCTTAAATTAAATTGCATAAAAAATTAAACTTTTTGCGATCGTTATTACATTTCCATGAATGTGATACTTACATGAAGTCTTCCAGCATTGCAAGCATTAAAACAAAAAAGTCGGGGTGGCAGGGGAGGAAAAAAATCAAAGGCAGATCTTGATGATACAATTTTAGAAACCATGTTGTTTGGCCATGTTAGTGTTGGTGATGAAGGTATCAGAGGTGCAGGGAGAATACAGTAAGTAGAAAATGATCACTCTTCCCTGGATTGTTGACTTAAGGTTTGGTGTGGGCTGGGCTGTTGGGATTTTTTTATAGGTTTGCTCTATCAGCTCTAATGGAAATACAACATTGCATTACAAGAAAGACTGAAAACTTTAGAAACAAGGAGCTGAAAGGTAATTTTTGATTTTAAAGACATAATTTTTAATTTCTAAGATGTTCTACAAATCTAAACAAATACTTCTATGAAAACAGAGGTTAAAACTATAGATAGTCAAAGCTAGTGTTTATATCAAGTAAATTTGTCTCAGTATGTAAAGGAGGTAAGAGAGCTGGATTAGCACATGGGAGGCTGTAGGGTGGCCAAAATGACCAAAGGTATTAAGGAACATAATATGTGAATACAGGTGGAGATGCACTTTACCAGAGTGCTTTGCAATGATGTGCTTATGGAATACTTACAGACCTTGAATGTTTTAAATGTAATTACACTTCACAGACATTTGAACATCTTCAGAGTTACTTTGTTTTAATAGTGGGTGCATACAGAGTCTCCCATAACTTTGTTTAGTAATTAGTATGGAAAACAAATTTGCTGGGAAATGAAAGGCAACAACAAACTGCACTGTCTCTTGAATCCTTTAACCCTGCCAAGCTCTACCAAACACTTCTGTGTTATTGGTGCTTTTATTTTCAGCTCGGTGCTTTTATAACATCACTGGAAATTGACGTGTGGAATCGTGGATCTCTGCTCCTGCAGAATCCCCCGGTGTACAAAATTCTCCAACAGAACTTCTGTACTCCTGCAATGCCTCTGTCCTTGACACGAACTTTGTTGGAGGAGTCATTTGAAAAATCTGGTTATAAAATTAAAATGTCAGAAATTGTTAGGATTTCTTATTGAAATTAGATGGTGTAAATTATGTTGTGTCTTCACGTGTATGTATGCTGGCTACTTTCTCCTGTTAGGAAGCCTGGCCCCTACTTGCAGCAAGACAAAATGCATGGAAAGATGAAGGCAGACTTCAGTGATTTTTGTTATTGGTTGAAATAATTATTTTGTTGTATGGTAACATGCCTTGGGTATCCTGCAAATGCTTAATGTATGATAATTTTATGTAATCAGATGTTTTTGTTGGTGGTTTTGTTCTCAAGTTACCGAGTGCTGAGGGGGCATCTTAGTTGGGAAGAACTGGAGAACTCAATGATCTGTCCTAGCATTCATCTTAGATGGGATTTTTTTTGTTTGCTTATAAAATTATTAGCTCTAAAACCTCGTTTTCCCCTTAAAAAAAAAGTTTTAATTGCTAATTAGTAATTATTCAAATCCCATAATCTAATCCAGATCAATGTGAGCAAAATCTGACATGCTTTTTATATCTCCAGCAGAAGCATGTTGTGAAAGTCTGGTAAGAATCTAGAACTCCCTGCAATCCATATCCCTTGGTGTAAACAAAACAAATGAAGGTTTTGACCTTCTCATTCTTTTAAACATGAAAATAGGATCTAGATGTTCCACCCTCTGAACTTCAAAATACGATTTTACTTTTCACTTTGACTAGATGTCATATAACCAGCAGAAGTGAAGGCAATGAAGTAAAGTAGCACATTTAAAACCCTGACTGTTAAGAGAGACAAATAATTTTTCTAGCAACTTACGGAGGTCTGTTATAAAGTAATTTGTCTCCACGTTGACAGCCAGCAGAGCTCATGTTGAATGTAAGCCAGGCCTTTAAAGCTCTAATATTACAAGTGGAAATCACAAGAGGGTTTGATTTATTTAAAAATTGAGAAAGATCAGACAACAAGAGATGAAGAGCTATGTATGTTTTCAATCATTCCTTCCATCTAAAATTAAATGTATTATTTCCAATTAATAGCAAGTTGGCTTTTTGTTCTTTTCATATTTTGATAGTATCCAAAAATAACAGTAAGTTGTGCCATTACATACTTTTTTAGCAAACAAAGCAAACAACCAAAATACTGTGAATTTTCTAAAGAAGGTCTTAGAAACTTACATTACATATTATCTATGTTTAAAAGTACTAGGTAGTTAGTTGGCTTTGCATTTGTCTTAAATCATGTTAAGTGCCTAAATCAGGTTTTCTAGCTGTGATAAGAAAAACAACACTGATGGCACAGTAATTTTCATTAAATCCTAGAATACTTGAAAGAACTGTAACTTCCTTAATGTAAAAATGGACCTTTTCATGTAGAGGACTATGTTACTGCATTCCTGTAAGAAGCAAGACAAAAGGTCTATTCTGAAGTTTTCTGTCCTTAACATACAGCATTATAAATGGGAGTATTTTTGTCTGGGTTCTGGACCCAGTCTAGATGAATGTCACCTAAGGTCATTACTACTTTCTATCTCTCTCATCACTGCCATATGAGTAATCCCTACTCAGGACTGTTCCAGCTCTGTATTTCAGCCGTGGAACACTGCTGAGTTTTAAACAACATTGCTTGTAGCCTCCACTGAGCCCACTGGCAAACCTTGCTCCTCTCCTATCCTCACAGACACCCGATCCGATGCCTGGTTGCCACATTTGCACGGGCAAATGTTCCTGCACTGCATCCCAAGATCTCCTTGGCGCTGCACAAATCCCTTGGCTTTGCATTGAAATCCTGCCCGGTGCACTTAGACCTTTCTCCTTTTGTATTTCTGGGACAAAGAAGGAGGGAAAGATAACTGAGGCAGATGGGGTTTGTAGTCACTTCTGACAGTGGGATCAAAGATGGGCATTTTAAGTTTGAACAGAAAAATTGCCCAGTGCAGTCAGCAACGAGTGTGGCTGACCTGCTGCTCAAAGGGGCTGGCAGGTTCTCCATGAAAAATGCAAGTTAACAGAAGTGGTTACTGAAAGGACTGGGAATAGCAAAGGGGCTGGTTTAGGGTAGATGTGATTTCTAGAGGTGATTAAGAGTTGAAATCAGTTCTGTGGAATGCAAAACCCTCAAGCATAAGCTGCTTCCCTTCCTCACTGCCCTGTCTGCTTTCGCCCATAGGTTAATGCCTGGGCACTCAAGGAGGGAGTAGGTGCATGAGCTGGCCCAGAAGTGGGTGCCTTGGGCTTTGGAGGACCAAGGGACAGGCTGGTTCTTTCCCTTAACAGGAGTAACAACTGAGCAGCATCAGCAGGGAGAGAGCCTGAGAAGATGTGCAGTGATCAGCAATGCCTCTGGTGTTGGCCAAGAGTTTAAAGGTGTCCTTGCAGCTGGAAGGAGGGAAATAGGTCTGTAATTCCTGAGCCAAGCAGAAGTTAGACCTTTTTTCCACATATTTTTAATTTGGTGAATTTTAGAGCTCTCTATGAGGAAACTAAATACAAATGCCTAGGAACCAAAACCACATCAGAGAGAAAATCAAGCACAGTACATGTGAAATCAGCTCTGGCATTTGTTGCAGTTACCTAAACAGATGCTTTTCTTTAAGCTCTAATCTGACATGAAAATACCATGTTAAAGGAAAGCAGTCTTCATTATTCTTTATTTTGGCATCCATGTGCTGAACTTTGCAGAATAACTGTTTTGTTTGCAGGGTATTAATTTTCAGTTATTTTAATGAAATAAAAGCCACAACCTTTATGCTCCACAGAAGCTCATCTGTCTCACGGGTGGATGATCACCTCAATCCAGAAGAGGACACTGGGCACTTCAGTGAACATCCCAAGTGTTAGCAGGGAACAATTCTGTGCTCTGTATGCCCTCTGTGGAGGAGCAGAAATGCTTCACAGGGTGGTGGCCATTACAGCTACTGCAACACTCAGGTAATGAAATCGAAACAGTTGTAGCAGACCACACGTAAAAGGAATATGAATCTATCACTAAAGTTATCTGCTTTTCGTAAGAGGCCCAAAATTTACCTTTGGTAGCAAAGCAAGTTGTCCTGGTAAACAAAGATGATTTTGTCACAGAATTAACTGCCTTGTTTTTCTGTGAGTTACATTTTTTGAAAGACAGAAGGTACAAAATACAGAAAAAGGGTAACATTAGTGAATTTAGTTGTGTATTAAGATGTAGTTTAAAAATGCAAATTCGGACCTAAGATAATAAACCTGCATTGATTTTTGTACTGACCTCAACTTCATCAAAATGTGAATTTGCTGATAGACCTCATGAGCTTGTCTGAGGGATGAGAATGGATATTTTTTCCTCGTTTTGTATCTCGAAGGTCAGAACTTCCCCAGTAAGAGAATTATTATGCTAATTATTCTCAAATTATAGTAAACTTAAGAATCCTGAAGTCTCTCTGTTGCAATGGGATCAGTATCACAGAATTTGAAGATGAGGATGCTGTGAAGACTGCCCTACTGAAATTGTATCATATCCTGAGTGCAATAAACCAACTCTGGTTTGGACTAAATCATCAGCCATGGAGAGCTGCAGAGAGCAACCACACAGGTCAAAACCATAACAATAAAGAGATGATCTAACCTGTGGAGAAAGCCTAGTTCAGGAGTTACTTAGGCTCCAAGTTGACCTGTTTTGCCAAAATATGCATTTTTATACCGTCATATTTAAACCTTCACCATATTTTGTGGGCATGAAGAAAAAATGTTCTCTGATTCAGAAAATCACTTTTCTGCCAGTCTTGGCTTCCTGATTTCCTGTAGCTGTCATTGGGAGATGGCTGTCCTACCTCCTGCAGTGGCCAGTATGCAATGATGTCACTGCAAAGAACTGCAAAACCAAAGAAGAGCCAGGAAGACAACACTGCCTCAGTGGTGATTAAAGACACCACTTCATCAGTGGTGATTAACGCTGCTTGTAAAGACAAATATGGAGAAGATAAAAAGAGGAGGGCTTGAAATTAATCATATCAATGGATCTATACAAACAGACCTTGTGAATCTGCTTGTAGCTCAGCCTAGTAACTTCTAGAGAGGGAAGGAAGGAACAGAAGCTATTACTTCTAGAAAATGTTACTAATTAATACCCAGCGTTGCTCAGCCAAGGCAGTGTTAAATTCCTGAACGTAGAGCAAGAGAACAAAGACTTCATAGAATTAGGATTAGTTTGTTTTTCTTTAATGGAACAAAACCGAGGGCATATTAGAGTGCGGCCTAGAGTAGGCCATTGCCGAGTCTGTACCTTCCCAGTGCCTCCACCAATGGACAAAAGGGAGATGCAGCCGGGAATTTAGGGTAAAAAGGAGGCGGCACCCCCGAACAATCTGAGAGAGCCCGTGGGAAAAGGCCCATGGCCTATCCCCTTCTTCAAATCAACTGACGGGACTACTCGATCTTCTTTTTGGACAGAAACTTCTGGCATTTGCATTCGTTTTCCTAGCACGAGGGACCTGCCGCGGGCTCTCCGTGCGCGGCCTCCCCCGCGCC
>VZTR01020589.1:243219-286387 GCA_013400775.1 Chaetops frenatus | reverse complement strand
GCTTCTGTGCAGAGGCTTGGAGACCTGATAGCATTGAATGGAGCCAACCTGAGCAGCTGTTTTAGAGGTCTACAAAACCACAGCTGCAAGAAGGAAGGTATGTGCAGACTGACTGCTGTCTCTTACAGTGCAAGAACATGTGAAAGGAATGGGAGAGAGAGGTTTAAAACAAGAGGGACTTCATGCATGGGATAAAAGGCCTTTGCAACTCCTTTCCAGAGGCTTTAATGACCGCAGGTTTTCCTACAGTCAAAGGGAGACCAGAGTTTATAACTGGAAGGGTGCTACCTTACATGTGTAGACAAAGCACAGCCCACTCAGGAAATCTCCAGAGCTGAAAATATTCAGAGACTACGAGAGTATTAGAGGGGAAATAGCATATGTTCTTGTGTTGGTTTTATTCTCATTAGATGGCTGCTGCTGACCACCTCCTAGTCTGGTTGAATCCTCTCTCTGGCCCAGTATTGCTGCTCGTGTGTGTGTGATCACAGGTGATTACAGATGCAAACTTTTCACATCCAGACTGCTGTAACACAACTTGCTAAATTAAAACATGGTTTTTGGAGAAGATCAAATATCAAAATGAGATTATAGTCTTGATAAAGTAATACCATGACACTTTATAATTAATGACTCATACTATTTTCCTATAAGCTGGCTCCTAATCATGAGATTCAGTGTTGGTTGTGAGAGTTGAGACAGTGGTATCTCAACTCTGTAGTTGGACAGTGGTATATCAGTGTTGGCTGTGGGGACAGTGTTGAAGTGAGCAGGTTCAGTTGGGGTTTCAACCATTCATTCATCCTTGTGAACAAGAAGCTCAGGTTCACTTCTTTTCACCCACTAATTTCAGCTGAAATTGAAAGAGCTGATTAAGGAAAGAGTCCTTTTATCTTCAATAGCAAACCTTGTGCCTGGCTACCATTTTGCACTGTTAGTCTCCCTTTAATATTTATATTTCAATTGACCATTCAGAAATATGTTTGGCGTGGTTTTTTGCCTCACCTTGAGTTCTTTCCTAAGCAGCAACTTGTATTTGTGTAGTTTTAGTATCTTTTAACACCTGGAAATATATAGTTGGGTTATGTAAAATGTGTTTGAGCATTCATTGAAACCATCTTTCCAGCTTCTGAGGTGTTCTCTGTATTGTATTTGAACTCTTCAGCATTTTTTTTCCCACAGAATTGAGAAACACATCTCAAATAGTTTCTCATACTTCTTGGTCTCACTGCTAAGAATCACTGTTCTGATATGGCCTTTATTAGTATATTTTGCAATTAGGTTAATTCTGAATGTTCTATGATACGATTTTATTTGAAAATGCTGACTGATCCAAAGTGCAATTTCTAAAAAAGTGTATGAGTCTTAGAAATTTCTGTTTAGCTGGGATTTTTAAGCTTTCTGATTTGCAGGTGTTATTTTTTTTTTCCTTTCACATAGGAATGAACACTCTGAAAATTAGGGATTCTGTTTTTTGCCCAGTCCTATCTGAGCCACACCAAGGGGAAAAAACCATCCTTGGGTAATTTTTTTGAGTTCCCTTGTTTTTAGGTGATTGTTAAAAATACCATAAAGATGTTAATAGAATTTTAGTTGAATTGATCCAGGATAGAGGATCAATATGTTACTCTCCCTAAGAAATTTAACAACTCTATAGTCCTTTTTTGCTTGATACTCCACTAAGGTGCTTTCTAACATATTTTTATTTTTTTATAAACAACATTCATACTCTGAACTACCCCAATTCAATTAATCATATGTAGATTATTAGTCATTCTGAAAAGAAAATGGCTGCAAAGGAGCACAGTGCCCTGAAGTCAGGCACATTTGGCAGGCTTCATGCTAACTTGATAGTAATTATGATCTCCATCGAGTGAGACAGGCAGTGAATAAGATATTTAACACTGTGTGCTTTGGCTGTGAAAACCTTTTTGACTTGTGCTTTCAATTTCTGGGTTTCAGTGTTATTAAAATATCTATGTAGGTATATTTTAAAAGAAATAACTATCCTTTCCTATACACACACTATTTTTTTAATCTCAGGGAATTTTCTCTGTTTACTGACTGCTCCCCAGAAATGGGTGCTCTAACCACCATAGAGAGAGCAGGACCATAAATATCCTTTTGCAGCACAGGAGCTGCAGTTACAGCGTAGTGAAATCTATCATCTCACTCATATAAGATGCAATCTGTCTGCATTAGAAAATTACCCAGAACTTTCTACCCAGAGTGACTAGATTCAACTATGTTTTTAATTTTAGAGATTTGATGTGTATATTCCAGGTAATGCAGGTATTTCTATTATTTTATTTATAAATTTCTCTTCCTTTTTACTAGACATTATGGATTCTTGTATGATTTATGTAACACTTGTTTTTTTAACATTGCTAGTTTAACTCAGTGAAGAGTTCCCCAAATATACATGTAGAGGCTATCTCAATACTCAGAGTAACTACTATGCCTGAACATCTACGTTCTGTAATACCATTTTCTCTTAATAGTCCACTGGCCACCAGAAAGAGAATGCAGCATTCTCAGTCAATGAGGAGCTTCGCCATAAGATATCTAGACTGTTGTCATTATCCTGAGAGAAGTGCTTATAAAATCTCAAGGTACAGCTTTCCTACAGGCCTGAAAATTGCATTACAAACTTTGAAGGGTAAAGGTACCAAGAGAATAAATTTGACCATGTGTCTCATATACAATTGCAGTCAATTCCAGATTGCTCACACCTGGAAAAGTTGCTGTTATTCGTAATTATTCTTTTTAAAACTGAAACGCATTGCATAACAACAACCTTGATCTTTCTGTTTCATAAAACTTCTAGCTAGATGTTTAATATTTAATAAATATTTTTGCTAGATCTACTCGTAGAACTCACATATCTTGCTTCTTGTGCTGTTCCAAGGCACTTCTCCTTGGAGGGAAGTGTAGTAGGAATGAGAGGGTAAGACTAAATTTTCAGAATGTTGGAATAACAACTCTAGGCCAGTCAAGAGTATGAATGTGATTGATGACTTTGCAGTGATGTGGATGGCAAAATACTGACACATTACAATAAAAAATTTTTGAAAGTTCAAAATTTTGGCACCTGTGACAAGCTGCCACATGATTAAGAAAATAGGTTTGTGTTCCAGACTGCTCTGAAACTGAATGTGAACAGTTCCTACAAATAGTAGTTCTCCCAAATGTGTTTGCTGTAAGCTTGTCTATACAGAAAACTACTGTGCCATGTGGTGCCAACCTTGAGCAAGCTGATTCAAGTACCAGGAGCAACCTAAATGTGACAGGCCTGTGGTCCCTGCACACTTGAAAAAGCCGGGCAAATACATCTGCTGAGATCTGGCTCTCCCACAGCCGGCTTGTTTCCTTACTGAAGGTAGCTCAGACGTAAAGCTTACGTGGCATCACTCCACTCTGCTGCAGTCTAGGAAGGAGGTATCTAATACATGGGGTCTGACATAGCAAAGGACAAAATTTGGGCTCTGGGTTAAAACTGCCAGCTGCTTCTTTCTTCTCTTTTTTTGAAGTTTTCCTTTATTTGTTTTGGTTTATGTGTGTCTTCATTTAGCCAACAAGCTTAAGCACAACCTTACAACCCCTGAGATGTCCTCTCCTCCCTCCCAGTTTGGTAAATTACTGGAAGCTTACCCGCAGAGCAGGCTGCAGGGAGGGAAGAGCATGCAGAATGCTGAGGAGTCCAAGTGACTCCCATTCGAGATGATGGCTCCCTTCCCCATCCTTCTCAAGTCTACGTTCAAATGTTATCATGGTGGTTGTCTTTTCAAATATGCTGCCTCGTGCCCACAAAGTTTGACAGGATCTTTCTTGAAAAAGAACTGTCATCACAATTCCTGTACTGCCTCCTGCATGCAGGCAGAAAGTGAGGATGGAGGAAAGAAATAAGGGAAAGCAATGAACATCTAACAATTCTGAACATACCTTTCCTCAAAAAAATTCTTGAAAAAATACCATAAGATTTGGCACCTCAGTGAACCTAGCGTTAATTTCTTTTCCCAAGCTAGCTTTCTTTTTGTTTAGCCTTCCTGTCTGGGTTAGGTTTTAACAAATTCAGCTGTCACTTTCTATATGAGTGAGAACCTTTTTAGTACTGTGGATGGAGCTGGCAACAAGTGAGCAGTAGTGTGAGACCATCAGCAGGTGCGTGGGAGACAGCAGCAGTTTGGGAAGCCTGAAAGAGTGCTGGTGAGGGAAATCAATCTTTAAAAAGCACAGTAAAAGTCTTTCTGATCCTAAGAGGTATTGCTGGAACAACTGTGTTGCTGAGAGCATAATTTGTTTTTCTATTCTTCACCAGCTTCTGATCTTTCTATGTTAGCTCTAGGATTTAAAGATAGTTTCCTTTTTTTCAATGCATTTGGAAATATTAATATTTGGTTGAGGTAGGAATTTTACCCATGGTTTCTGAGGGCTGCTTATTTAACATCTGTTTAGAAGGAGGAGAGCAGTTTTTTGAATCTCCTAATACATCTGGATCAAAAGGTCCCTGCAAAAAGGAGCATTTTAACAAGAAATACCCCAATTATGGAAAAATTCCAAATAAAATTTCCCAATAATTATATCTGCTAGACATAAAACCAGATAAATTATATTGAATCAACTTGCACATAAATATGATGACAATAGGGGAAGTATGGTTACATGAACCACCTGCACACCAAATACTTATTAACATGCTTGTTGAATTTAGTCTCAAGCATCAGGATGATTCCATGCTGCAAAAGTCCCAGTGAATGCATTTCTTTAGTACTTTGCAGCAGAGAGACTTCAGTCTGCCAAATCCTAAAAGTGAATGCAACACTCTTGAGGAAAACATGCAGGAACTGGCACACTGGGTGAAATCCTTAAGTCCAGAGGATTAACAAGGCCAGCATTTGTTGGCTGATAACTGCCAACGACAGAATGGAGAGTTGGAGTATCAAAGAGATAGATGTGCTTTTCCTAATGCTGGTGTAGTCCTTTGGTATTTGGTGTGTCAGGATAATCTATATTGGGAGTGAAGTTAGGAATAATACAGAGCAAAGGAGGCAATACAAAAAAACCCAATTTTTTAAACAGAAGCTGGGACTCCAGGAGGATGTAGTCAGAATATCCTAAAAAGAAAGAGGTGTGCCAGAGGTAAATAAAATGGAATTATAAAAAAGATGAAAGTCATAGAAAGAAAGAGTAATAGGAAGGATTCACTGTTTCCAAGGCAAAAAAACAACCTCATTATATAACTCCTTTTACAACAGAACATTAATTGTCCATTAAACGTAGCTACTCTAGAGAGTAAACGTTCATCTTTTGTTGACCCAAAGATGCATATCACTGACTGAAACATTTTAGTTTCTAATGAGGGATTGACAGTATCGTATATAAGGAAAAAAGGTGTTTGACTTAAAATGTTTTTCCAGGGAGAACTTTCACCACTCCAGTGATATATAGCCTCTTATTTCCTTGGTCCTTTTCTGGCTCCATGAAATCATCCTGTATTTCCTTAGTTAAATGTATGGAGGAAAAAGTACTGAACAGTTTAACAAAATTTCTTATCCATGCTGCAGAAGGTACTAGGAGGCATGGTTCTCAGCATGAGATAAGGCAGGCATCTGCTCTGTTTCATGGCATAGTATACTCTAAGGACAAGGAAGATGAAAGTGATGTTATTATACTGAAACGATATATTTTACAGATAAATTTTTTATTATATTTTTTTACTCTGTTCATGGTCTGAATAAACATAATTTCAATATAATACAAAAAAAATGTGAAAACAAAATCACTAGGGTCATAAGAAGTATTCTGTCTTCTGTTTTACTTGAAGAAGCATACTTACTGAAGTTTCTTCTTTGTAATGAGATTGTTTATTTTTTTCTGTTCAGATGCTACCATCTTATGGTTGCATGCCATGGTAAAGGCTAGGAGGATACTCATAATCAATGGAGGATGCACAAAAGTAGAATGTACTTCAAGGAGAGCGGAGTGAAAAACTACGAAATTATATATTAATAGCATAAAGTGCCTGGAAAACGAAGTCCCATAATTTTGTGTTTTCCTCCAGAAAAGGAGCTGAAATGAAAATCTATCAATGAAATCTGCATTGCATTTGATAGCCTGTTCAGCTGTCTACAAAAAGAAGACCCAGTCCAGGAGATCTAGTAGCCAGGACTTCTAAAAAAAGGCATGCTGCCAGAGTCTGACAGAAAAAAAATTAAAATCCTATCCATTGGTTCTGTAGTTAATGGGGTTGCTCCCAGACTTCATAAGTGCACACACAAAAAGAGACAATTGTGATAAAGGGTTAATATGCTGGGTGAATACTTGTTTATATCTCTGTATTGTTAGCACCAGGGTGTTGATGAGCACATATTTATCCATAAGCCACTAATTTACTGCCACTTTGCCCATGGTGTTGGAGAACCTCGTTACTTCCCAGTATCTGATTGGGAGAAGCTGACCAGAATTTTAACAGACTCATGAGAGCACTACAATGAGCTTCATGCTGCAGTGAACCGTGTTGTCTAAGGATGCCACATGGCACATGTAAGTTTCTTTACTTTTGGTACATATAAGATGTGCTCTAGCAGAGTTAATCACTGATGTGCAAATTCATTTAAAGGTGACCTGCAGGAGTATTAAAAATAATCTGCCAGGTTCAGGGGTATATGCTGAGTACCCCAGGCATTTATCACAGTTGTAATATGAACTGTAACCGTTTTTACTTCTAATGCTTCCAAGAAGTCTTCAGCCACGGTGAATTGTTGGCTCCTTCTTGGCGTGACCCACTGGCCTGCTACTGGTCACATCACATGTGCTGAGGGAGACTGTGGTTTGAGCCATCCAGGTATTGTAAAACTCCTTATTGCAATGTTACTGTGGCTGCAAATGCTCTTCATTTTATGTGGGTAGGAAATGAAGGATTCTAAAAAAACCCAAAACACAACAACAAAAGAAGCTCTGCACGTTACAAACACAGAGCTTTAGAAGAGAGATTTATTTAATGCTGTTAAACTAACCCCATATTTTCCAAAGGGATCATATGGTGCATCAGCAATCATTTGCTTAATGTATTCCAAGGGGATACCTCATATATGAGCAGTTATTATGTAATTAGAATTCAGAGGGTTTTGAAAAGAAAATTAGAAGAGTAGTTGGGTAGAGAGAATGGGGTTTAAATGTAAATTTCCTAAAACTTCTTTTGGAAGAGTTTCTGTGGCACACATTCCATGTTTCTAAATCTGACAAGTACTCGATAAAGTGGTTTGACTTTCCATTCCTATACAGATTTTATTTTTGTTCTGAGATGCTAAATTCTGCATGAGTTCAGTTGTAATTATTTTAATGATTTATTGAATTATTTTTTCCACTAAACTTTTTACACAGTCATTATGTCTTTTAAGTAAGGATTGTTCACACAAGCAAGGATTTCCATGTCCATTTCTCAGAACAACTTACTCATTGCTTTTTCCTAGTGTTCACTTATTGCATTCCACATAGTTTGAACAGTAAAATGGCCTTGGTTAGATTTGTTTTGTATTTGTTGCTTCACCCTCTGTTTCTCATACAAATCTAAATTCATATCAGCTTTGCATTGCTGGCAAGCGTTAACTCAAAATCTGTACTTCTCCCATTTCATAGCAAGGTAAAATAAGACAATATTTCTGTTCACATTGGCCCCTTCCTTTCATCTCCTCCAGCCTAAAATGACTTCAGTATAAATTTAAATAAAGTGTTTTATTACAAAAACCTTGGTGCATCCAAAAATTACCCATTTTTATTATTCTCAGGAAAGTCATTGGATTTATTTCAACGCTAAATGATGAAGAACCCCCAAGAAATACGTTTAGACTTCATCCACTGGGACCCAAAGCAGAAAGCAAATTAGCTCTTTATCTTGTTTGGATTTTTGTTAATCAAGAAAAATGCACTTAATTACTGTGACAGGAAGCAGTGCATGTAGAAACTGCACTAAGCCTGGAGCCAGATGTCATGCAGTCTGAGATAGCTTAAGTTTGTTGTGCTGCCTCCCTGTCAACAGAAGAGAGCCTCCTCAATCACAGCTAGATCTTGTTATTTTATTCAAATAGGAATTTCAGTAACTCACATAAGAAAAACATATTTTTTCATATTTTTTCAGGCTATAACTGTTTCTTTGTTGGGTTTTGGTTTTAGTTTTTTTAACATGGCCTTGTGGATTTTGGGGTTGTTCTGAAACCTGGATGAACTTAACATCTCTGTGACCTTTCAACCCTTCAATTTGTTTTGCAACTGGCTAGTGAAAATTGCCAACTTTGAATCAACAGAAAAGTATGAAGTATTACCGAATGAGAATGGAAAAAAGCATATTAGTCTTTCTAGAGAAACTACATTTAGAGAAGTTGAATTAACACCAGATGCAAAGCAGGACTCAGTCAAAACCTTCATTTTGTTCCCCCTGGCTGCTCTGGGAAACAGATATTTAGATCAGGAGTTTGAATCAGTTGGATCAGCTTGAATCAGTTTATGAAGACTTTACTAGTATATTCTAGTCCACTGCTTTTGATAGTTCAAATATTTTAAGAATGCCTGTTATCATGCAAAAATAAATTTTCTTTGTCCTGTTTTTATAATTATCAGCTGAATTCTTCAGACTTCTTGTGGTAATGATTTCTTAATTGGAGTTGGAAGTAGTATCAAGCAAAGTCTGTTAGGCAGTTTTTCACAGCTCAGTGGAATTTATGAAGTCTCCAGACTTTAGGGAGATATCAGGGTATGGATTTTAGATTGCTGCCATGTTAGGTTACCACAGTTCATACAACGTTGCTGGCCCCCAAATGCCAGCAAGGAGAGTGCTTGTTTTCCACAAGGAATGACCCAAGTCAGATTGTGTGTCTGCAGGGGGATTCAAGTTCAACAGCAGATTGTAGGGTTTCTTTCTATGTTAGTTGGACTTGATGGTCTTGGAGGTCTTTTCCAGCTTTAGTGATTCTATGATTCTTCTCCCCATCAATGCAGAGCCTTCAAATTTTGACCCTGGAATACTGCTCTGTGAATTGTCTGGTCTCATACATAGGCTGTTCTTGTGAGTACATTCCATTGGTAAACAATGTCAGAAGGTAAATGGAGAAGGCTTGTCACCACATGTATGCATATTTTCTCACTTTTTCTTTTGTTTTTAATTTTTCTCAGTCTTTGTAAGGAGTCCTAATTTAACTTCCATGTTTGTGTTGTTTGGGCACCTATCCCAAATTCACACCATCATTCAGCAATTCAGAACACAAGTTCCCAGCAGAGCCAGGGGCCTGTGATGACAAAGGACGAGCAGCCCAGGCAGGGGGTGAAGGCTGTGGTGTGGGAGAAGCACAGTGAGAGGCAGCAGAGCCCAGTTCTTGGCTTTATAAGGCTCAGCACAAGCTGGAAAGCCACCACCTCACAGACAGGTGATGGGGTACCAGACAAGTGGCTAGGTGAAACCTAAATGCCTGTTCCTGGCTCCTACTGAGTTCCTACTATCACAGTTTATCTGTAATTTAGGAAAGAAACATATAATCTTATCAATTGCCCTGTAAAGGTTGTCAGCTCCTTGTTTACACAGTTCCATGAAATAGATAGTATTTCAAGGTTACTGGTGACTAGCTTTTTTTCTGAGGTAATAGGGAATGTTTCTTATAATAACCTCATCATGTTCGTCAAATTCAAATTCTTCAAGTCCTTGAGACCTGCTTTACAGAGAAATTGCCTCCAAGTATGATGTAGTAAGAAGAAACTAGCATTATTTAATCTGTTGGAAATTAATAGAAAATAATGTGGTATTTACCCCATTTTGACTGACAAAGTAAAAATATTACAATATTTCTTAAAATATATGTTCAGTAAAACTATAATGGTGTTAATTTCTATATTATTATTTTGACATTAACAGAAAGGCTTCAAACATAGATCTTTTACTAGGAATATGCCTAGAGTTACAGAAATAAAATAAGTATTTTATATTTACAGTACACAATAAAATACAGTCAATGATGAAAGAATACCATGAAATGGAGTCCAGAATATCAGAAATAAAACCTGCAGAGAAAAGATTTTCTGCTTTTCTCATCAGCAAAATTTTGTAATTACAAAGTTTGCTCCTGTCTGTCCCTTCCACAGCATCAGGCTGAAGGCAATGCTTACTGAAGACTGGTCTTGGTATATTTGTCTATTTTTTACTCTAATTTTAGAAACAGGTACTCTCATGGTGTCTTGGTTGAATCTTTTACAATTACTTTGATGTGTAACAATGAAGCAAATTTTGGCTCAAAACCACAGACTAGCAGCAACCAAAATGTCTTGTGTTGGTTTTGAAGAATTTTTAAAAGATGTAAGCTAAGCTTCCAAGGATTCTCACTCTTTGCTCTAAAGCTGGTAATCACTCGACCTCTTGGCATGATATTATTTTGAAATTTTCAAAATATTTTGATTATTTCAAAACTAATTCCTCTGCCCTTTCTTTGGGAAAGCTTGAAACTGTGTTACTTTTGCTAATAAGCAAAATACTTCTTTTTCAAGACTAGAATTTCTGTTGCAACTCTGACTTTTCCTGACTGCTTTAAACCTGTTCTAAATACAAGATAATGCAAAGCTGATGGTTTTTGTGAAGCTTCCAGAAGAGGTTTTAGTAAGGCAGCCTTCCTGGCAGGATAGCACTTCATGTGGAACCTCATGCTTAGAGGACAGAATTGGAAGACTGTGGCTAACACTATTAGAGATGGGCATAAGTCCTCAATGACAACAAACAAGCAGCAGAGGAAACACGAAATCTTGTCCAAAAGCACTCATTTTTGTACTTGCCTTCTGTTTCCATAATAGGGGTTTAGGGTAAAAAAAAAAAAAAGCATTAATGTTATTTATCAGTTCTAACTTGGGATCAGGAAAAACAACTGGCAATTTCATATGAAAGATTCCTATTTTTTCCTTTCCTGTGTATACTGCTATTTGATATGGATAGACAGAATTCCCATGATTCCTACATTCTCAAGTTAAAAAATGTAAAGTCATCCTCCCTTGCAGATATCTACACAATATAGAGGCACCCATTAAACTGCTCACCTACAAAGTGCCGTGTCCTGGCACCTACATTATTCAAACTGTGAAATCACAGCTTTATGGCTGGCAGTCCAGTACAGTGCAGGTACTGTCTCAGCATCCTTCGAGCCTGCTCTGATCAGTAGCTCTGAGTTTGAAGCTGAAGAATAAAGGCACTTTTTTATTTGGTAATTTCAGCAGGCAGGCACTGTAAGTATTGCATTATTTTCATGTAGAAACAAAACCACAGATTTGGCTTGTTTACCCAATTGTATGAAAAATCATTCACTCCTGAACCTGAATCAGAAAAATCTCATTGCAGCAAGGAGTTAATTTGTTTTATAAACTCGATAGTAGCTCTCTCTTTTTTTTTTCATTATGTACAAAATAATTATATGTAACATACATGTATAAACTCGAGTTTTACTTTACCTTTACAATCAAGACGACTTTAATACTTATTTAATCTTCTTTCTACCTGCCCCCTCCCCCCAAACAGGAATATTTTCCTGCTTTTCTTTCGTTCTGTCTGGTTGTTGTCCATACATTCTGCAATTCCTGCGTTTGACTAGAATATTAAACGATCCTAGAGGAAAATATTTACCACAGAAAGTAGTTGGTTATTCTATAAGGACAAATAGTAGGGGCTTATAGTGTAACCGGGAAGCTGCTGTGGGAACAAAACGCTTGCTCACGGTTTTGGGCAGCAGCCCCGTCTTTGTGGCAGCGGCCGCCTCCGCCAATATTAATTGCGCAGTGCCCCCTAGGGACTCTGCCACCGCCGGGATTCCCCAGTCGCCGCTCCTCTCCCCCTTTCTTGACCTTGATCATAACTTTGAATCTCATCCTGTTCCAGCTATAATGATACCACTTGCTCTTTAACTCCTTCCAGGTTTTTTAAGTTGAGTCTGTGGTTCGCAGCATTCTGTGTGTTTTCAGCGCATGCACATTTGGTTTTACATACGAAGTTTTCGCTATGTTATTTGAATTTGATGGTAGCATTTTAAGACATTCTTTTCCGGTTTGGTATTTTTAGGAGATGGGTTCTCTTTTCAACTGTCTGTTGAAGAGGAGCTGTGTGAATGTCCTTCTCAGAGCCATGATTTGATCAGTGCTGGTAGAAAGACGCGGGAACCTGCAGTACTTGCACAGACGTCAGATACCTGATGAGTGATTTCTTATACTTATTGATGTGGTGGTTTCAGGGAAATAATAGCAATAATGAGAACAACGATAAGGACATGTTTCCTTTTATATCACTCACATAGGTGAGCTGAGATGTCCAAAGAAAATCTGCTCAGAGGAAAGAAGAATTTTGCCAGAAGTATTTATGATCAAAACAGTTCGGAAATAAAAGACGGTAAAATAAGCAAAGGGCAGTAGGTTTTGAATAGGCTTCATCAGCAGAGGGGAGAGGTCATCTGAGAAGATTAGTTATAGGAGCTATTAAATCACCTCTATGACACTGTTAGAAGAAGCTGCTTAACATAATCATGTGCAATCAGTAAAAATGCTGTTTATTATAGAGCAGTTTTGATTTTCATATTTGGTATTGTTATGTAAGATGGTGTAATGTAAAGCCATACACATTTCCCCAGTACAAATTACCAGCATTAATGATTTATGTTGTTTTCCTGACAACTTTTAAAGTAAAAAATTATTGGGAAATAACTCTCCAAGCCTATTTCCACTAATATATTTATTAGAGAATTGCATATTTTTTTTTTTATACTGTAGTTTTAGACTATTGCAACTGATAGAGAGTTTATTTATCAACTAGTCCTGCATGCTCAAACCTGTTTGGGATTGATTATCCTTCTTATTGACACAATGCCAACCATCTCTTTGAAGTGCTTATCATGTAGTGATTAGACTCCACAAAAAAAAGATTGTCTTCTAATGTAGTCTCTCCAGTTTGGAATAAGACTTCTTTATGCATATTTTCTTATGTGTAAAGTAGAGAATAATATCATCACTTACGTTTCCCATATATTTATGTCTCTGGATTATCTCAGGATAGACATGCCAAATCAGAGTTTTGGATTTGGACAGATCTTGGTTGCAAGATATTAAAAGTTGACTGTCATATTTCATGAGAACTAGATGGAAAATTTGATAGTGATGGAATCTTTGCCAGGGTGTTTTGTTGGGTTTTTAAAAATTATTTTATTTTTCCTAAGTTTTCGGCACGTATCACTACCTTTCAAGGTACTAGCTTATAGTTTTCCCTGAGCTTCCCTTCAGTCTAGATCATAATCTTGTCAGGATGCAGGTTTTTTACCATGAAGTATAACAGATTTCCAGATAAAGTGAGTCAACATGGGGATGGCAAAGTACTTTGAAATCAGTAGACTTAACTGAGTCTTAACTATTATAATTCTGCTTCCATAGTGATGCACAGTTGTGGGACCCAATATCTACTAGCAAGCTACAAAATTGCAGCTGATTATAGACAGGCTCACTTATTTTATTATTTTCTATAAGTTTATCTTGTCCATACACAGTAAAATCATATCAGAAATATAGAGCTGTATCTATAAAATTTTACTTCTCTGTTTTGTCTTAGTTTGGTACAGTTCAGAATATTCCTTGCATATTCTTTTACCTCCATTTTTGTGATTTATTAGATATGGCATTAGCATGTGTTGGCTCTTTCTTTAATTTTCCCTGATAATCTGGCAGCCAGAAAGAGCTAGAATGAGGTACAAGTGCAAGTACATACTTTTGGAAATCATTCTAAAGCATAATACATTGAAATGTTTTATAATGAATCCTTGTTTGCCAGAAAAATATTCAACCATGCCAGAAAATTATCTGTGAGGAATAATTCTACCCCCTTCTTTCCTCCCCCTCTGCCCAATTTGTGTTGCTTGGAAGAGGAAACGAAAAATGGCACAGATGCATGCAGCATTGCACAAAGAGTATATATGGACATTTCAGTCACTGATATTTCCCCATTTTCTGATGCTAATGTAAGATATGTTGGTTTTGCATTTGTAATTAAGATGAACAGATGGTGAAGACTTAGTTTAAAGTAATACTGTACATCCATTAAAATAATCTCTGCTGACAGTGACGCTTTACTATAGCAAGACTTAATTGCATATAGAACGTGTACATAAGAAAGAACTCGGTCTTTAGCCATTTGCTCCATTAGGACAATAGTAAAACAGACATTACCAAAACAGAATTTGTCCTCGAGACTCCTAAGAGTAACAGATGCATCTCTGCTGACAATATTGCCTTGCTTTAATTAATGAACACTTTATGAATAAAAGAAAACATAATTTCAGAAAATATGCAGGATTTCTTTTAAAATAAGGCACCCAAGTTTTGCAGAAAAAATGTTCAGGAACATGAAAGTAAAATTTTTAAGAGATAAAGTTGATGTTGCTTATATTATTTCTCTTGTGGAGTAGTACACGTAATCTGAGTGTTCCTTGGCAAGCTATAAAAATGTGTATCTATTTGAACAGGGTATTTGTTTTAAATTAGGTACATTGTGAAGGGTCTGACTGAAGCAAGTCCTTTAGCCTCTATGAAGCAAAAGTAGACCTCTGCATGTTTTCATCTTTCCATAGGAATTATTTAAAATGTCGTTTTTCAAATTGTTTATATATGAGTTATACAAAAATATCATAATGTGTTTTCACCTTAAGGTCTATACTTCACAGGAAATGGAACTTCAGGTCATATCTTCAAAGTGGGTATCTATCCTTCACCTGTTGTGCAGAACAGCAACACTTCTGTTAAGCAATCGTTATTTTTCACTAAAAACATCATCTGGTGGTTGTGTATTTATGATTCACACCCTTTTCTGCTTACTTTTTGTCCTACCTACCATCACCACATTGGGAACTGTTTTCTGTGATAATGAAAACTACTAAATTCTAACCGCTGAGGACATAGTTTGGCAGAAATACCTTCCTTCCTTTTCCTAAACTTCTTTTTTAAGGACATTTATTTTACTATTTTTGTGATCATAAAAATTTTAGAATAGGGTTGATTAGCATTTCTGCAAGATTTTAAATCTAAGATACAGCTTCTATTGTGCCAGAACTATCAGCAAAGTCACTTTAGAGTGGCTGGACAGGTGTTTACTGAGAAAAATTGTTGTCCATACCAGTTTCACAAAATCAGTGAATCCCCAGTTTTGTTGTGTGCTTCATCTGTTGAATGCCTGGGCTCCGTACTCTCTCCTCCTCAGAAGCCATCACTGTCCAGGAGAATGTCTTGGAGATTGTAGCATGTCACACTTTGGTTTAAATTCCTTCATGTTTCCCTGTTAAATTTCTGCTTTGGTTAAAAATATTTAGATATTTATTGAAGCAAAGACTTGAACTCTGAGGCCTCATTTTCCACATGAGTACTACAAACCTCATGTTACTGAGTCATTTTCCCTGTGCCTCAGAATATTTAAGTGTATTAAACCAAGTGGAATAGCACCAGCAGGAGAGATTGAGAGAGTCTGTATCCTAGAATACGAAAACTCTGTAACATGGTAATTAAACATTTTTCCAGAGATGCTTCAAAACCCCTCAGGCAAAAGAAGGAATTGAATCAACCTTTCTAGTATTCAAGATGGGCTGTAGGATAAAGCAGGAGAGAGGTACTGCTTTCTTTTAATCAATACATTAGTTTTCTTTAAAATATCTGAAAGGGAAATTAAATGTTTCTCTTCAGTGTGTGTACCTCCTTCCCATCCCACGGCTAAAACTATTTGGGCAGAAATTTGTGGTTGGGAAAGAATATGGTTTGGCAGGCATACTGAGGAAAATCTTTCATTTGCATAGATTTCATTCTGGTGACAGAATTAGACCAAATAGTCGTGTAAATACAGCTGAGGTATATGGGTAGTGCTCTCTGAAAAAGGAGATAAAAAAGACAAGGAGTGAGACAGACTGGGACCCAAGGGAACACAAAAGGCTGCAAGTTTTACAAAACATTCATTTTACTAATTAACTCAACATAATAAAGAAAGGGTGGGTTTATTTGGGGATTTAGCAGAAATTATTGATTAGAGGAATAGTATATTTACTGAATATGGGGTGGATAATGTTTTTGAATGGATATAGAAAATATCTCTCCAAAACTGGAACATTCCATAAGTCATAGGATGCAGAGCACAAAACACCAACACACTAACATACTGAGAAAGGCTTTAAACAATAACTGAGTAAATCTTGGAAGTGTTCCAAAGAAACCGGGAACAGAAAAGGAACTACATGCACAATAATGGGGTTTAGACAATAGAGATAGTGCAGCAGACATTCGTGAATGGAATATTAGCTCTTTAATTATAATAATTACCTAAGTTTAAGGTCAAGGCACCTGTGCATTGCTGTCTGTGAGAAGCTGATTAAAAAATTAGAAGTAGCATTTAATCTTCGTGATACTATTTCCAAAAATTCTCTTAGAAATTTGGATATTGCCAAGATTATTACTTATTATTTGTACTGTACCTAGAGACATTGACTGAGATGGGTCCCATGTCACCACCCTGATATCATTGATATCAAGATTGACTCTCTTATCACTTAAACTAAAATATAAAATGAAAACTCTCCACAGGGAGGAAAACAGAGAAAAAGGAAGACCCACATCTTATTTTATTCTACTTTTCCCATTCATACTGAACATGGAAGTGAAAGGCTTCATATTTTTCTCTTTAGTAATTCAGAAAAGTCTATTCCTGGTCTTGGAAATTAACTTTCATCAGTAGGTATGACCTCAGATATGCTGCAAGGGAACCCTGTCTGAGAAGCAGTGAAAGTGGATCTTGTCACCTGGACATGGATGAATCACAGAGTTTTGCAAAATATCTCTGCCTGGAAACACCACCACTCACATCATCCCAGTTATGTTCATGGCTGTTGGAGGCTCTGTCCTGATTTCTGAGCAGGAGAATGCAACTGTGTGAGTAGTTGGTGCTTCTGGGACCCCACATGGAGCCAGTGAGTGACACCAGGCTTGGCCAGCAGTGTTTGTGCCACCCAGGTCCGTGTCCTGCTCGCTGCCTGCCACGTCAGGCAAGTTCCAGTATGAAAAAGAGCAGGCAGAGATAACACTGTGGTGCATACACAGAAAGAAAGGCTTCTTTTCCCTATCCCCTCCTTCCCCAAGGTATGAGTATCTGGAGGTGGATTGCAGGTAGCAAAAGAAAGTCCCAATAGGAAGAGATTCCAACATTTTTTACTGAGAACACAAAGGAGACTCAGGTGAAAAATGGGAAGTTAGAGTTATGGAAGAAACAAAAGAACACAGAAGAAGGAATAAAACAAAGACAAGAAGGAATTATTAGAGGTGATACAGACAAGGTATGGAGATGTGTTATACAGGAAGACATTTACTAAAAGCTTACAGAGATGAGAAACATAAGGTTATTTCTAAAAAGAAGGGAGCAAATGAGTGCATAAAAAGAAGTCATAGGAGAGGGCAAGGGGAAACCTGGAAAGAGAGACTGAAAAAGTAAATGTGACATTTTGAAAGTGAATTCCTGTAATTTGTTATAACTATTGCTCTGCAATGCCCTTTCTGACAGAAGACTATTTCCATCCCAGTAAAAATTTGAGATTTTTATAGGGCTTTTAAAATGAGTAATTTCTAGTAAAACACATATGGAAATGTTAGTGTACATTTTAATTTTAGAAAACAGTCCTGATTTCAAATTTTTCATTCACAGTTTCTTGACTTTCCCTCTTTTTGCTACTTCCTCCTTTTCTCTTTTTCCTCATTCTAACAACTCAAATCTGCACCATCTTCAAAAAGAAGTGTATTACAGAAGAATTTTGACAGTCTAAAAAAAGTTAGAAGTTAATGAAAACATCTCACAAATGCACTTGACAAGAAGGAAGGAACTGCTTTTGAAAAGGTCACAAAAAAGAATAAAAATACAGACCAAAACAAATGCAATAGTATTTTCTGATGAAAAAAAATGAAGTGACATGTCCAGGAAAATTTCGTTGGGAAACAAAGACATTTTCTCTTTTTTATTTCTCATATTTCTGAGTGAAAAAGAAAATATTGAAAGGGTATGTTAAAACAAAACAACCTTGGATCCCTTGCTGACCCTGTAGCAAGTGTCAGGCTATCATTGCAGAGGGAGATGTTTTCTCTCCAGCTGTGGCCTGTGGTTGATAACCAGACCTTTTACATTTCAGTTGTAAGTGTTAAAGATACCATAAAAGAAACAGAATTAATGTTTTTTCACCATTGTACACGCTCACCCCCTTTTGTGCTTTCACTAGTTCAGGGGTCATTGTTTACATTCACATTAGAGGTAAAATGTGCTAGAGATGATCACTGGGAAAAGAAATTCACAGAAGAAGAATCGAGAAAATGAGGTGCCTGTGGTGAAATTCTGGGTAAAAGCACAAAATTAACTGTCATCCAAGCCAAAGAAGGTGAGTAACTCCAAGTCAGTACCACCATCACCCTGATTGAAGTAGTGAAAGAACATTGAAAGAGCCTGTTCTAGGTGAGAACAAGCCTAAAGATGAGGAAAATGATTAGAAGATGAGAAGATAGAAAGCTTTTAGTGAATCAAAAGCACCTGTTAACAATAAATAAATAAAAAAAAAAAGGAAGAAGAAAAACCCTTCTTCATTTTCTTGAATGTTTTGGTCAGACAAAGCCAAGTCTTGCAGTATCTTGTGAGAGGGATTGCAATAATGTTAAAATATGGCAAGAAATCAGTAATATTTCATGGTTAGAATATTGTTACAATGAAAGCTGAGACCAAGGCTGATTGTTTTCAATATGATTAAAAACTGAAAGATTGACTAGAGCTGAAAACTAAAAGTAAAGCTCACTAGGATTATTTGCTTTACAATACCACCTGAAAACTCTGAGAGGGAAGGTTCTGTAAGTTAATACATGAGCATATTTAGAAGCAGTTGCTACTTAGAAAATTTACAATTTAGAAGCACAGGGTAGGAGGGCGAGCAGAAAAAGAAGCTAGTATACATTCCAGCAAAAGTTTATTCTGGGAATTATTAAAAAATATTATTCTAAAAGCAGTTTGACATTATCTCAGGCTGTCTGGAGACATTAGGAAAGACTTACTGGGAAAATAATCAATGTGTCTTGCATAATACCTGTTTTTGTAAAGTGCCTGGACTATGTTATCTTTTTAGGGTGCTTCTAGCAGAACATTTTTTGACTGGGGAAAAAAAAGAGAGTTGGTCTCCTGATTCCAGGCTAGCCAATATCGTCCTCACTGACTTCTTTGGGGAAATAATGTGAAACTTTGGTTGTCATTGCAGTTGCACTGTGAACAGCTTCTCCTCCACTGGTATGCAGCTATTTTCTGAAATAGTGCAACTAATTTTAATGTGCAAATAATTTCTACAAGAAGCAAGAACAGATTAATAATATGACCCTTAGTTTTGGGGTCACGGTGAGGGAGGGATGGGGTTTCTGCCCTAAATGTGATTTTTTCTTTCACCTAAGAATTTAATTTGCTTGGTTCTTATGAGGCAGAATTTACTTAGTTCTGTAGAGTGCTCTGAGATTCAAAAGTCAGAAGGGCTAAAACCTTTGCAAGGTTTTCTTCCCCACTAATTAACATCCCAGTGATTAGATGGGAATTTGTAGAGTAGGCTGACAGTTCCATACTGTCTATACTGGAGATGAGAATATTTGTACTTTCTGATATTTGCATTGTTTACTCAAGGCAAAGTAGAGAGTATCATTCTTTCTCCTGGCATAGAATTACAAGGGTTTAGCAAGGCAGATTTAAGAGAGAACGACTGGCAATTTTTTCATTGATAGAACTTGTCAACAGTCAAAGGTGAGAAAGGACAGTAAGTGGGAATGATGAAAGCTTTTTCCATTTTCTCCATTTGAAAATGGACAAATCACTTCACCAGAGAGAAACACAGCAGAGTGAATCGTAATAAACACAGTGTTTTGGTAAATTACCTTTGTTAGTGAGGAAAAAATCAATGTATTGATTTATTTTTTTTTTATGTGCAGAATCTAGTTATAGAATGCCTCATAAAAATCATCCTTTTAATCCTTGTATAAGAGTAAATTAGAGAAACTCTACTTCAGAACACAGTGTTTCAGTCTCTTTTTGCTTTTGGAGAGTAAGTTTGAAGGGCAGAATGGTAAAATCATGTTCTTGATGATTTTGAAGGGTGCTTAGGAGTAGCGCTCCCTTAGCTTCATTTTGGAGTAAAAAGAAAAGATATATGTTAGTGTAAGTGAGTTTAACCACTGAATTTTTGTAGTAGTTCATCTGAAAAGACAAGCTAATGGCAAAAAGCTCTGTAGACCTGATCAAGACACCTTCCTGCAGGGCAAAGGAAGAAGTTGGAGGTTTTTGGAAGCTTTAATTAAACTTTGTGTAAATGATGTCAGAAGGCTACATGAGCTGAGTGCTGTTCTCTGTATCTTTTATTATGCTTTCCAAAGATACTGAAAAAATAATTTAATTAACTTAATTTTCATCTCTAAGTTCCAATGTACCTCCAATATTGTTTCAAAATAACAGGTCCAAACACGCTCCTAACATACTTCTGAAAGGTGTAGGATCTAATTTGGCAAAATTAAAAATGACAAATCCGACACTTGGGATGAAGTAGAGAGGATTGAACCCAATCACCTCTGACTCTGTATTATGGGCAGTAATAAAAATACACTTTTGTCAAGTGGGCAGATACATGGTACTAGTTCTGCCTTGTTAATGTAAATGCACTGAATTAGAGTGAGTTATACAAGTGTAAAGGTGGCATAAAGGAGAAAAATCAATCTAGATTATTTTGAAAGCACATGGAATCTTATTTATGCTACTGTGCTGCTGAAAGCAACTCAAACACCTTTTGCATAGCATTTGGTAAACGTTTTGGGCCTGTATGAGAATGTCCTTACCTGGATTTTAGCATGGAGCAAAAATGCACAATCTCTTTTTCTTTCCTGCTCTGGAGACTCAAATCAAGGAAAAAAAAATGTTAGCTTGGTTTGAGGTGACTCTGTTTTCACCCACCAGATTTATTTTGCCTATTAGAATCGTGGTGAGAGCCACTATGAGATGATGTTGAAGAGAGTGTTCAGTGAAAAATCCTTCACTTAAATTTGTTTCAATTCTCCCAGCAGGTGTTTAGTTGTAAAACAGTAATTTAACATATAGAGTAACCTAGAATCTCTGCCAGATGCTAATTCACCTATGCTGTTGGCTTAAATGAAAATAGAGATGACTGGATCAAACTTGATGTTTGTAAGGTCGTTAGTGATGGGAATAAATGGGATTCTTCATGGTTCATTTTCCTTTAAAAATAGAAGTATATAAAATTCAGATGAGTTAACATTGGAGTCAAAGAATTTCCTGTATGTTTCTAGAAAAAATATCTTATAAAAATTTTCAGGCTTTTGAGTAACATGTGGTCTTTAAGATCCTGATTAATTAAAAAAAGAACTAAGCATAGCCTGTTTCATGTGGTTTTAAGCATAACTCAAATCTCTATAATTTTTCCAAAGTACTTCCTCAAGTTTTCCAGCCTGCTTTAAGCCATTTTTCAAGCATTTTTTTAATGATCTCTGCTCTGCAGTTGGACTTTTTCTTTCAGATTAATCCCTTGATTTGCAAGATGTCATACTGTCAGGTTCCCTCTTGAATCAGTTAGTGCAGAATTTATGGCAGTAGCATTCAGGGTGGGCCACACTTGACTAACAGCCAATGTCTGATACATTTCCCTATGTTGTGCTGGGATGAGCAGAGGCAGTGAGAACCAAACCTTCACAGCCTCAGCAACTTCAGCTCAGGTACCAAGGAAAAGTTACTTGGCAACTGTTCACAAATGGGAGAAAAGGTTTTGCAAAGTAAAATGAGAAGCATGTGTGCCTTAAAAGGAGTGTGTTTCTTTGTCTTTCAGCAATCCTTTCTACAATTCTTATCTGCTTCAAATGTATTTTGTATATTCAGGTTTTCCCCCTCTGACAAATTCTGTTCAGTAACTGGTAGAAATCATAGCTCCGTAGCAGACGTCCCAGGCTTTTACACTTATGGCTGTGTAAGATTTTCCCCATTTTCCCTCTGCCTTGTTCTACTTCGTATTTTGGCATTCATATGCCTTATCTTTTTGATATACAATATATTTCCATGGTGCATTTGTGTGTTTGTGCACTTTGTGAAATTTCAGTTCAGCCGTGCTACAATATGCATGCTGTGTATATTGTACAGTGAGAATCTATTGTCCTGCCTTTGTCATTTGATCTTGATTTCATTCCTTTCCAAGATAGTGTAACTTCCATGTTTTGACCTTCCACCCCCTTTCAACATTTCTCCAGAGAACTGATCAATACCTGCTGCTTTCCCTTTATTCAGATGATGGATAGTTTTGGGTAACTCTGTAATCTTTGCTCTCCTGTTCACCATCAGATTCTCCAAGCACTGACCTTCATACAGGAATTCTTCAATGGCATTCGGGAGCCTTCCTCTTTCCAAATGTTAAAGAAAGTCCAGTCAGGCTCTCTTGTTATTTATTTCGATTTACTGAAATAGAGGAGGCAAAACATAATAGAAATGAAACATTTGAGTTCTGACCTCTTGTAGGATTCCATAAAGCTTCACCAGCTGAGTGTCATTTGATCCCCTTCTCTGTTTCTGTAATCTGTACTTGACCCAGTTCTATGTGTGATCCAGCACTTTCCAACAGGTTAGTTGCATGTGACTGTTTAAGTATTTACAGGATGATGCCTAAGGGAAAAAATGAGGTATTTACTGCTCAAAGAATATAAATCTGGGGTTGAAGCTGCTTTCTGATTCTCTGAAGTGGCTCACACAGGGCTAAAGATGAGAAAAATTTTCAGAGGAGTTTTTCATAATCCTGCAGAAAGCCTCCCCTTTTTAGTCTGAAGAAGCAAGAAGAAGAAAAGCAGATCTGTTCTTGCCACATACTAAGGCACAATCATAACTTTGATACTAAAATGGAGGGTAGAATATACCTACCCCTGCTTAAAGTTAGGACCAAAAAACCACTATTTTGAACTGAAAGAAGGAGAAATAATGAGAAATTCTTATTTTGTGAGGAAGTGGACACTAATCAGATGATTCTAAATCTGAATGCAATGGTATCCATCTTCCAGCAGAGAGGCAGCTGGAATTGGCTGGGCACAAGGTGGTAACCAGGAAGAACTGACAAACATGAAAAAAGTGAATGATTTTAAATGAGTACCAAACCTGCACAACAACTTTGACAATACTCTCTATGATACCATTTTGAAGTACCTTTTACAATGTCTTCTGGGTTTGTGGACTTTTTTTTCATTTCAGATCTATGTAATATGCATTAATTTTTAGATCTGTCCCCTTCTATTGTTTCTCCTTATTCTGTGCATTATGTATATTTGTATCCAGCTGTGCACATGCTTGGATGCATCATGGATTGGTCTTTATAGTAGAGTCATGAAGTATTTATGACTAGATCTTAGTCTCAGATGGATAAAATTGCACCAATATCTCATGATGAACACAAAACAGATTGACAACATGTCATAAATACAACTGAATTTTGACTTCAGATAATTGCACTGACAATACACCATAGTACCAGACTCAGTAAGACCTGCCGAAATGATCTTGATTTTAAAAGGGCTTTGTCAACATAACTTCTTAACAGTCAAAGTAGAAAGCAGCAAAAAAAAAAAAAAAAAAAAAAAAAAAAAAAAAAAAAAAAAAAAAAAAGGAAGTAGGAAGTTTCTGGTGGAGTGTGTGTGCTAATTTTTGGCACATTGTTGCTTCCTACTTTTCTTTCAATGTTCCCTTTATAAAAGTATGGGTTCCTATTTTCTCTGGTAGTATTTAGGAAGGACTTACTTACTTTGAAGGACTTTTTGATGAGGCAGTAACTGATTTTATATAAAGACAGACAGATACTTATGCATGCACACACGTATTTTTACACCTATGATTCCCCATGTATTTTATTAAATTTTCAGATTGAAGGAAATGTTTTGTTGAGCAAAACACAATATCTAAGCTTTTTAAGCTGGTAAATATAACTCCACTTGATTTAAATTTTATTTTAATGGAAACCCTAACAGTTCCATTTCTAAATTTGTTGGCTAAGAAAATGTGGTTTTCCTTCACATAAAATTATGTGAAATGAAGATAATCTCCTGAAACACCTATCTGATATTGATGGAGAAGAAACCCACAACACAGCCAAAAGAATCTCCTGATTGAGTTCTGAAGTAGAAAAAAATTCCAGTTCTGGTGAACTGCACAAGCATTGACTGACTTGTATGGTGTCTTGGAGCCTTGGATGCTGTCTTGAGAAGGTTGAGTTCCATGATTCACCTTAAGTTACTTCTTTCATATGTTAATATGGTTTTCCCATTCTCCAATATTGTGTTACTTGGAACAACAATAATATTTTGTGTTATTTTAGACTATGTCTTAGTAAGAGCTTCAACTGAAAGCTGCATAGTTTGCTACTATGAATAGTTGCATAGAATGCCATTAAATATAATGCAGATCAGCAATGAAAAACAATTTTCAAAATGTATTCCTAGGTTAAGAGGATTTCTCTTAGATTTGTTGAATTTTATTTTTGCTTAGTCCTTCTGAAAGGTGCCAAACTAAGTATAGAAAGGCAAAAATTACACATTATGCACAGTGTAGGAACAAAGTGATCCACATGACACCCTTTGAACACACTCAGATTAATCCAGATTGTCAATTCTTACATCTTTATTGGACTTAGTGATACTGAGATTTGTAAAGCCTTAATTCCTAAAATCTAGGAATTGCTTGGAAAATTTGGCTTCTCATTTTCTCTTCTTGTTTTTTCTTTCCCTTCCTTTGTTTATTTCCTTCCTTTCTTCCCTTTTGTTTTTCTAGCTTGTTTTTTTTCTATCTAACAATTTTTTGGTTCCATGGCTAGAGAAAACCTTCAAAATGTATTCTGAATAAGTTTAAAAAAATGATGTATCTTACTTATTTACTTTATAGCCAATTCGGTTTTCCAGTGGAACATAGAACATACATAGATAATAGTAGAATTTTCTGTTTCTTCTTCTGTAAGATCTAATTTATCTCAATACCAGTGCAAGCCACCCTCCTCAGATGGCACTGAGTCCTCATGAGCTCAGGAAGAAGCAGAGAAAGGAGTATTCTGGAGAGCATCGCATGACAAGGGGAAAAAGACATTTTGGGCCCCTGGCTGCTGCTGCAGAATGTTCTTCTGCCTGATCTCATTAGATCTCTGCCCTCTGCACCAAAATGAACACCAGATTTAACTGATCTGGAGAGTGTAGCTGGCTGAGATGTCATGAGAACAAATTCTTGCTTCCAGTGCAGCAAGAATGGTTGTTGAACTCAGAGGTCAAGGCTGTGTTGCCAATATGAAGACTGACTAAATTTAACTGACCAACATTCAGGCAGGCATGGATTGAATTTCAGCATGGAGAAGAGGATGTAAGTTTTGCAGCAAAAAGTCTTCATGTTTTATATCTGGTTAAAAATAAATATATATGCATTGACATATGTCAATGAAAAAGGTGCCTAGAGGGTTTGAGATTTTTTTTTCCCTCTGACTTTGTAGAATAGTATAAATTTTATATTCACTGGAAAATGACAAGCTGTTTTTAAGTGATGGCTTCATGTCAGTGCTAAAGGCTGCAGTTATGATTGCCAGAGGGATGAAATGCCCATTAAAGATGGCAATTTTACTAGCAGTATGGGATTTCTGGGTACAGTGAATTTAGCCATGAAAAAAAAAAAAGGTTTTCTCAGAAACGTGCACTTTTTCATAGCTTCAGTTTATAAATACCAGTCAAAGTATCATTGTCTTTATCTGTGTATGTGATTACTTTCAAGATGGAAAATGGGCATTTCCACAGAGCTTGAAAGCTGTGATCCTTGAAAACCCATCTTCATTCTCTGTCAAGGATGACTGGAGTAGATTACACAAGAGTATTAAAAATACTAAACCACAAAAACCTTGAACCATTACCACAACTAAGCTACCATTACAATGGTAAATTTTTTAAAAATCTAGAATATGCATTAAGTGTCAGCTTTCTTTTTTAAATCACTTTATCACTATAAGAGAACTTACTTATCCCTTGCAATCTGCATTTATTAGTAACACTAATGTAAAAATAGAGCAATTATATTTAAATGACAGAGCTAAATATTGTGTCAGTGGTATGAAGAAAAATGGCAATGTTGCTCATTTCTTGAAGAATAAAATACTTCATGAAAGCTACTTTTCCATGTTATGAAACCCAGCAGGGCCTTTCTGACAACAGCTACAACTTTCAAGTAAATTACATAATGCAATACCGAATTTCTGTATTTCACATGGTTATGTACACATTGTGTGTGATTTTTTTTCCTGCTCAGAAAAGTTCTTTGAGTTAGATCCCACTTCTCTGCATACTAATGTAAATTGTAAAAAACCCCAAGGAAATTAACAGTTAAGCCATTCAGCTATTCACCTACACTCCACTCACTTAGTTACCTCCATTCTGTTACTTCCCACACACATATCTCCATCCTCCACTTGAACAACCCACAATTATCTCTATAATAAACCACTGTGTTTATAATAATGGAGCTGGGAGCATCATCTATCAGTTTAAGGCAGGCTTACCATTGTATGGCCATGTTTGCAGTTATTCATATGAATGAATTTCAGATACCTAATAGAATTTCCGTTACTTATAACCTTTATTGGAATGAATTTTTCCTGTGTGCATACCTCAATCTAAAATTTTGGGGAAACTGCAGCCAAACCAGCCATTTACAACAGAAATTTTGAGGCAAGGTGAGTGAATTTTCTCAAAATAATACATGCTGGTGACTTCTTTTGAGTATGTAAAAATTTTTAGTATTTGGGCAAGAGTCTAAACTGATCAAGAAAACATCTTTATCAAATCTGTGGAATTCTATGAACTTTATATAGTTTGGAACCATAAGATGCATATAATTGGGTCAGACTTTGCAGCTCTGAAATGAAAAAAGTTCACCCTGAAGTTGTAGGTGATGGACCAGGACTTTTCATTCAATAACAACTTCCAGTTGAAGTTGTTATTGATGTTGATGTGAGCTTTGCAATGCCTGCTTCTGGGCCCTAGAAGCCAATAATTTATGCTTTCCCTATTGTGCTTCCTCTTGTTCATTATTTTTTGTGTTTTTTCAGGACTCACAAAGTCCAAGTTATCAGCCACAGCTCCTCCACTGAGTTGCACAACAGGGCAGACAAAAACTGCATTTCCTTGTAGAATGGTGACACTGTGAGGAAGCTCCTGTTGTGTTGTTGAGCATTGCCCTGACACAGGAACAGTCAGGCTCTTGCTGTGGTCTCTGAAGGCAAAGTGAAGATCTGAGGGGGGATTTTAAAAAGGCAGAACGTGAAGGCTTTGCAGATCCTGATAGAAAATTCCTTCCCCAAGTGTGAGGGGCAACAGAGGAAAGAGCATGACTGGGCTTGTTTTGAAGGCTTTGCAGTCAGAGGAAGGTGCCTTGGCTCACAGACTAATTGGAAGCGAGCGCTGACCTTTGATATTGAACATGAGAGGGTCAGTGGTGAGCAGATAGGCCACAAAGGGCTCTGGAAGTCAAGACAAGTCATTTGTGTCTAATTCGACTGAGAAGGCTACAGAGAGCCAGTTCTAGGGAGTGGCAAGGGGAGGAGATTTGTGTCGAGCTTTAGAGAGAAAGGGCTGAGACTGGAGGCGGGAGAGGGAGTTGGGAGAGCAAGGGAAGTGACTGGACAATCTGAAATCAGCAACAGCAATGAAAGGGGGAGGGAGAGTGGGACGTTTGAAGCAACTTCGTATGAATGAAAGCTTGATAGAAATGGCAGCATTTTCTGAATTATTATAATATATTCAAAGACACGCCAATTCAGGAGTTCACAATGCAGCTGTTGTTTCTGAGGGAATGAGAAATTATTTTACAATTTATTCAAAGGACTATTAAAAAGGTGGCAGACGAAGAAAAAAGTATCTGCATAAAAAGGAAAGTTAATTGCTTTATAAAATGACTCACTGAGTGGTTCAAAAATCTTCTCATGCATAAACAGCAAAGTTGTACTGTTTGTGTTTTGCTATTTGGTTCCTTCATATACTGAAAGAGTAAATTTCACAGGCCAGTATCGCTAGAAATAGTGGTAGTTACATAATTGGATGTTATGAAACAAAGCTGATATCTCTTAGCTTTAGCTTCCTGGAATTGGAAAGTTATAGGAACTGAAAAAAAAGTGGTTTCATTTCTATTTGCTGAATTTACCCATGGACATTTGTTCAAAGTGCTCATTACGTACCTAACCTTCACCTTTCCTCTGGCACTATCAAAGACATAACTTCAGCTGAGCACAAATCTCTTCTCACCAAAAAAAGAAAAAAATTTCAAAGTTATTGCCCTTATAAATTACCAAGATAAAGTAATAAGTGTAATGGGCACTGGATTTCTGGTGAGCTTAAATGCTGTTCTAATAGATGACCATTATAATAATTGAAAGTTCTTGGTGAAGTTTTCTGTCATTTGATTCTATTTCTCATATGGTAACACATGAAGAAAATGAACTCTGAAAATGCCTGTTGATGCCATGGCTGTGTCTGGCAGTGTTCTGTACAATCCTGAGTCTCTTTTGTGATCCTAGGTGTCTCATACTTTTCTACAAAGGGTTTGTTTAGGTGATGTCCAAAAGTCCAGTGAAACATGGACTCTATTCTCATTAGCAATGTACAGATGTGGAGGCAAAATGGTGCTGGCTTTGTGGCAGCTGTCTAATTGTTCATTTTAGCATGGAGGCTGATTTCAAACCAATGTTCTGCAAAGAACCCATCACCAACAGAATTTGTGGGGGTGCCCTTTTTGTATGTAGGTGGCTTGTAACAAATCACAGACCTGTTCTTTTATTTCAAAAGCAGCAGCTGGATGTTGTAGTTAGGCAGGTGTCTAGAAATCCATCCACTCCAAAGAGGAGAGCAGTTTTCCTAAGGGAGTGGATGAGCTAGCTGCCAGACTTGAGAGAAGCCTGGAGTGGGAACTTGGGTAACCTTAGTCTTTCACATGTGTCTTACATACATACAAAAATATTTGCTTTCTAACTTCTAGCTAGGGATTTGGATAGGGATGTTCCTCTAGAGAGATGGGAAACACAAAAGCGTTGTAACTAACACAAGGCCCCTGTATCCATATCTATATCTATGTCTATATCTACTTTCATTTTTATTTTTTATGGCAGAGTGCGTTTGGGTGGGATGTAACATTAATTATAAATTCAAACAAATTGTAGTTATCAGTCTATCCAGATACTTTGACATGTATTTTTTGAGAGCTGTCTGCTCACTCTCCTCTGATTTTGTGATCTTAGCTGGTTTTCATGGTGCTGAAAGATGTTTCTGGTCACACCTTAATTTTTTTACAGAAGGATGCACTTTCCATGTCCCGTTTTAAAAAAAGCTCCTGCTCAAGAATACTCTTTCTTGTAAAGGCTTGTAAAGAATCAGAAGGTGGGTTACTAGGTTTAATTTATGATGGTAGAGCCATTTAGTACACAATGACCTTCTCCTTAGTAACTTACAAATCGACATAAGATAAAATGCCCCCAAAGGTGTCTATATCCCAGTTTGCAAGGAGAATATAGTCTGCCATGTAAAGTGAAGGGATCTTGTATTAGAGGACTAATGCTTGGAACATCTGAGAGGTCTTTAATGTTATTTACTCAATGTTGGCTTGAAGCCAGTGACAGAAACCCTTTAAATACAACAACGAAGAACTGGGCCCTGAGAGACCTTGTAATAACAAATTACCTCTCTCTTTCCTCCTCAGTTATCTCCACCTGTGAGATGGGAATAGCCTGTTTGTCAGAGCACACTTGCAAGATGTAATTCATTAATGCCTGTGGAATGGTTTGAGATCACTGGATGGAACTCTGTGTTAGAGTGTCAGGTGTTATTAGCTCTCAAACTAAATCCATTTTATATTGCTGCATCAGAAACTACTTGGGCACTCTTGTTCTATACACATAATGAGCAGTACATGAGTGATATTTTGTTTGGCTTAATAGGATAGTCTGTCCACCATGCTGAAGGAAGGGTGTGTGCTAGTACAGGGACATTAGGGAGCACTGGTAACACACTGAGCAAAGTCACTCATTTGAGATATATTTTGATTTAGGATTTCAAAGAACTAGGAAAGAAAGAAAGTAAACTAGAAAAGAGAGAAAGACAAGAAGTTGATTGAGGCAGGAGATAGAGTAGAGTGGGAGGAAAGGAGGAAGGCAGGTAGAGCAGAGCAGAAAACCTAAAAAAAAAAAAAGATTAAGAGGAAAAGCAGAAAAAGCTGTAAAAAGTGACTTTTCAATTAAAACGAAAAGGCATTGGATGTTTATTGCAAAAAACCACAACTTACAAAAACAAGGCTGTAATGCCATCTTGGGGTTTCTGGTGACATCTCAATCCAGCAGAGCTCTGCTCATTTGGTTTGTGAATGTCAACAGAAACCCCTTGATGCTATTGAGGCTCACAGTTGCCTCTTATTGATTCTGTATTATTTCAACAGTGGAAAAATAACACCTTTATTTTCACAGCCAAAGTATCTCACACTGTGATAGAAATGTACATGAGCTTATTGAATCTCATCTCTGTTCATTTCTGTCTAGCTTCCAACACCTAGGTGCTGTTATCACTGTGGGTTAGAGGGATACATGTTCTTTTATGGCTATCAAGTGAAAGAATATTTATCAAATATACCATAGTCCAAGTCTTTATTAGGCTAAGGGATATAAAGTGTCCAGCTGTCTTCTGCTGTTTATTATTTTAAATTCACTTTGTCATTACAAATATTACCCCAAACAAGCCTCTTATTGATTCTTCTGATGTGTCGTATACATCTTTCTCATTTTTCACAGACAGGATAATCAAACTGGAATAAAACCTATTTTGTGAACTGGGTGAGAATATGCACCGTTTAGTAATGAGTTTGTATAAAACATGTTGGAGCTTTGAGCCCAGCTCTGTAATATGTGAAAAGTCTTTCAATTTTGCTGAAAGAGAAGCACTTCAAAGGTGACATCCATGAGCAAGCAGTATGTTGTCTCTTGATTTCCAAAGAGTTCAGGTAAATAGGTTTGTTGGGTGTGGCCGAGATGGAGTTTATTTTCCCCATAGTGCTGTGCTTTGCTTTGTGTCTGGAGAGGTGCTGGTAGCACACAGGTGCTCTGGCTGCTGCTGAGCAGTGCTCACACAGCATCAAAGCCGCCTCTCCAGGGTTTCCCCCCTCACCCAGGAAGCTGGGTGTGGGCAAGACCTTGGAAGGGGCTTTAGCCAGGACAGCTGACCCAAACTGACCAAAGGGATAATGCACAGTGTGGGATGTCAGCTCAGATATAACAGCTAAGGAGGGAGTTAGGGTGGGGGTGAGGTGAGCTTTTGTTGTTATGAGGTTTGTCTTCCGGGGCAACTGCTACACGTACTGAAGCCTTTCTTTCTGGGAGATAGATGGGCATTGCCTGCTGATGGGATAAACCTTTTGTTTTGATTTGCTTCCCCATGTGCTTTGCTTTTGCTTTACTAAACTACATTTATTTTGACCCATGAGTCCTCTTCCATCTTATTTTGTCCCTGCCTATCATGCTGAGGAGGGGAGAGAGAGAGCAGCTTGATGGGCACCTGGCATCCAGCCAGGGTCAACCCACTACAACAGGAAACAAATCCATTGTAAAACACACAGCCTGAACTATACTATCCTCTGCATGAGTCACATAAATTCCATTAATTAATTGGAATTGAATAAATTTACTGTCTGTGTTGCCAATGGAAAAGACTAACAGTTTAATTCTAGAAAACTGAAAATTATTCTGAAGATAATGCTCCTGAAATAGGCATTCTTATTATTGAGAAATACTCAAAACTTATAAGTAGAAGTTTTTTTCTTCAGAAATGGCAAAATTCTGTAGAATTTTATGAGGTAAATTTATATTCTGGTAATCAGACTGAATTTTTTTTGTGCTTCAGAAAATAGTTTTATCTGTTCACATACACCTAAACCTTCTGTAACAATTATCTACCTGTATAGCCTAAGCTAAAATCGCTTTAGTGCTGAGAATTCTACAACCTTTTTATCCAGGTTGTACATGTGCTCTTCTGTCCTTAGACCTGGAAGAACTTTTCCCAATTTTTCTTCATGGCTTCAGACTGAAATGGTTCTTTCTTGTTCTGCTTGTTGTAGTCATGTGGGAAACTGATCACCAGCCTAACCATAACATCTTTCTGCATAAGTGAAGATGTCATCATACTCTTATTTAAACATCATTACCAATCTTTCCCCATTGGTCATGTTTTCTAAATTGCTCTATTTTTTTGTTGCTCTTCCATGGATTTTCTCTGTTGTCAATGTAACTTGTGAAGAGTGATGCCAAAAAGCAGCCATCAGTTCTCTTGCTGAGACCTTGTACATACTGCATAGATGACCTTTGTTACCCTACTCAGATCCTGCTGCTAAGACATCCCAGAATGGTGCTTTATGTTTTCCCCAGTTTCATCTCAGTGTTGGCCACACTCTGCCTTTGGCCTTCTTCAGCCTGCAGTGCTGCTGTCTGCCAGGTATTCTTTTTTGTACTTGTATATTTGATACTTGCTACCTAAGTATATTTTTTATACTAAACACAAAAAACTCCTTGAACTGAGTGAGAATTCTGAATACAGAGTCACTACATGTTCTGGCTGAGGATATGGATCTGGTTCTGCTAATTGCCTTGAAACCCTATAGTAGAGAACTCCTGTTACCAGTCTTAAATATGCATGTATTGCTTCATATTTGGGGGGAAAAAACCAAAAACCAACAACTTGATTTCAGAATTTTAAAATTATGCTCTATTTTCTTTTTTTGTTAGAAATGAGCACTTTATTCTGTCTTTAATTACCAAAACTTTATTGAAAACATCAAGAGTTACGTGAAGATACACTTGACCTGGAGTGAAGTATCAGGAGTTTTTAAACATTTAACTTATAGTGTATATTAGTATGAAACTAAGTTGAGCAGAACCCATTAATGTCACAGTGGTCGGTTACCAATGGAAATAAATAATTCATGATGAAGGGAATTAGTCTAATTAGCAGGCAGTTTGAGTCCTTTGATAAAACCTAGCTCTAATTCCGTGAAGGGCAGGAAGTGCTGTCATCAGTCAGCCCTGAAAAGATTAGCATCTATTATGAATGAGGTTAGACACCCTAGTGAAGTCATGTGTGTCCTGGAGACAAACTTAATATGTTCCAGAATGGGACACAGTTTGTCTCACCAACACATCATGATTCCTACTGGGCTATTGTATGTAATAACAAGCAAAGATCAGTGCTCCTTCCTATCATTCTCCCCCTGTCCATCATTCTGACAACTGTGCAAATACATTTTCCATGCAAAGCAGGGAATGTGCCCTGAATATTTGTAAAATTGCACGAGATGTCAAAGAAAATGTATTACCTATTCTTAGCAACCTAAAGCCAAACAAAGCAAAATACCACTGCAGAAAGAGGTATAAAAACACATCTGGTAAATATATGGGGTGTAGAGGAAGGTGTATCAGTTTAGAAGTACATTGATTCCATTTGAAAATATTATTGCCCTCTGTCACAAGATGTGTCAATAAAGCTATAGATGTAGGTCTGTGTGACAGGTTTTAAAATAACTGGTGATAAGGTTACAGTATTGGCTGGAGTCTAATATCCTGCAAAATTGCCTTAAATTCTGGAAGTATGGCCTCAAAAAAAACCAAAAACAAAAACCAAAAAACAAACAAACAAACAACAAAAAAAAAAAAAAAACCAAGGAGAAGCTTCTTTTTTTTAATGTATTTTCATTTAGAAACGTTAACTGCTTCATTTGAGGAGACTAGCTGTGAGCTGTGCAAGCTTCACAGTTTTGTGCTACATGCTGATGCAACATCAGCTGTGTTTCCATTTTTGCTTATGAGCCTTTTGAAATTATATGTTTCCGTTTTGCAATTTGATGCAATAATGAAGAAACTCCACATTTGTACGTTATTGTATTGCCTGTTTTTATTGTAGGAAATTAATTGCTTCTTTTATTTATGTTATTAAGGGGGGGAGAAAACAATTTTGCAGTATTTTATCATTTTCTGTAATAATTATCCTACTAGTAATACAACAGAAGACTTAGAAACATTATATTATGTTCAAATGTCTGAACAGTACTTAATATGTCGACACTTGTGGCTGGGGAGTGTTGGTCTTCAAGTTATATTGAAAAAGGTAACAATAAGTGATTAATAATACCCCTGACAAGCTTAAGTTGATTTATACTATAGAAATGAAGAGGACAGGAGTAAGTGTAGTCAACACAAGAAATTATTTTCATAGAAGCAGAACAGCTAAGCAACTGTGTTGTCCAAATATTAATTGACAATGGGGTACTGATTTTGCAGAGAGTGTCAGAATCAAGTGCTACACTAACTTCAAGTAGATTCCTAGATGAGATTAAAAAATAGTGATCTCTGTAGGGTTTCTTGCTCTGAGTTCCTTGAAGAAGGAAGATACACAAGGTAGTCAAACTTCATGTGTTAATTTTTGTCTTGAATTTGCTGGCTAGTAAAAGTCAGAACAAAATTCAGCCATATGAACACTTTTGGGTTTTGATACTTTGATCTCCATGTGTGCCTTAAAAATGACCCACAGTGTGGGTGTGCCCTGGGCTGACAAATGGGTTCATTTGTCTTACTGAAATGGATTAATTTATACATTATGTGGGAACAGGTGCCTACAATAACCACTATTTTTATCCCTGTGTTGATAGGGACATGGTGCTTGGAAGCAGAAAATTTTTACATTGTAGAAAACTTGCACTATTAGGTACCAGTTTAGGAAAGTAACCACGTGTGCCCTGAAGTCACATAAGAAAATTGGAATAAACAGGCAGAAGACTGTACAGGGAAAAAAAAAAATTGTCAAGTCTCTTGAGGTCATTAACTGGCCACTTAGCTTTGTAAGATAATACAGGTGCTTCTTGTATAATTCATGGGTATATGTTAAGTCCTCCATGGAGTTCATGGACTGGCTGGTATGCTTTTTTCAGGTTAAAAATGCTGCTGAGTGTAAACATAAAAATATATTGAAACATCACTTTTTTCCATAGATCCCAATAAACAACCACCCAGGTCTTTGGTACTATCCACCAGAGAGAGAAGTAGAGCAATGTATTTCTTCTTCCAAAAGCTCTCCCGTCTTTTTGTGTCTTGTCTAAGGAAAGCTGAAATGACTCAACATGGGTACTTTGCCTTTCCTGTCTGTGAAGTGTGATGTACTTTTCAGCAACTGTTGTTTTCCACATATCATTCCCTTCAGAATTTGTAGGGTAAAGCACAAGGGCTGGGAGAGGGTTACTGACCAAAGGCTGTTTCCATCCAGCTTTTCTCTGTAGCTCTGTGTGAGGGTTCCACCAGGCAATGTGTGGCCTGGTGTCAGTGGGCCCAAGTCAGAGCCTCATAGAATGGTTTGAGTTGGAAGAAACTTTTCAAGGTCGTCTAGTCCAGCTTCCCTGCAATAAGCAGGAATGTCTTCAACTAGATCAGGTCATCATGGACTGTTTTACTACTGCTAAATCCAGCCCTTTCAGTCAATAAATCACAAGTAGTTACACAGCTCACCTATATACCCATTGAAGAAAGATACATACTCCAAGTGCTACCAGAGGATAAATTCCTAATCTGCTGATTTTCCTTGAAAAATGTGTTTAAACAGTACCTTATTCTTATTTTCTGATTACTCTGCTTTCAATACCAGAAAAGTGACACTGGAAAATGGCTGATGGCACAGCATTTCTGATTCTTATAGTGTACTTATTTTCCTATGTTCCTGTGAAAATATCCATGTTTTTATCTGGGACACATGGATTCACTGTGCCAGTAAGGAAAACTGGGGAGGTCAGTAGTTCCCATATCACGGGACAAAGAGGGCACACGCCTCAGACAGCCATGTTGCTATGGATCTGCTCTTTCACATTTTACTGGAAGGGCGAATTCTGCAAGACTTAGATATTTTAAAAACCAGCAAGCTGGTGAAAGAAGATCTTTTTACTGAGGCACTCTTTATCTCAGCAGCTGTCTCACCTGTCTCCTCATCAAGACATCCTTATGGGATATCATCCATTAATCAATTCCTCTCCTTCCTGCTATTTTGTTACCAGTGTTTACGTGCCATCCTGTGCCTCTATTGTCCTTATTGTTCTCACACCCTCCCACAACAGCAATACAGCAAGATACTGCAGCAAAGGACACATCAGCCACATTCACAACTAAACCTATGACATGCTGAATCCTTTTCAAGGTTTACAAAAGTGTATGGAACAACCCTATGTATTCCCATTGCTGATCACACTTTTAATCTGTTCTTGCTGTATGTTTTATTCAGGGGTCCTTGACACATGTATCAGTGTGAACCATCTCTTTTGTAAATAAAGTACTGTTTAGATCTTCTTGTAAACATTAACAAGGAGCTAAAGTTGTTCTGATTAATGTAACATATTGGTGAAATATTAATTCTCAGGTGTGTCTTTGAATATACTATTCCATCCAGACAAACAGCTGTCCATTGTCCCCATCTCAGATCACCTTATGTTCTCAATTACCACCAAACAACATTAGATATTTACTGCTTCTACTGAACAAAAACATGAAGACAAAAATGTATAGCACTCAGTTTCCAAATTCACCATGAAGTTAAATTCTAGGAATTTTATTCTGCTAGTAATATAAGTTCAGGTGCTGCAACTTCCACTCAAAAAAGCTTTTTTATTTATTTAGATGGACTAGATGATTATTGTAATCCTCTCCAACTAAAATATTCTATAATAGAGCAATGAACTATAGCAGGGAAAGAAAAAAACACACAGATTGAAGTAATACCATATTACACACAGGTTTTAGTGTGTTTATGAGAATCAAACCCACCAAAGTTTACTTGGAGTTAGAGAAACTGGGTAGAAAGGGACTTAACTAAGGTTGCAGGAATTTTCATCAGGAAAGTATTCAATTTTCAGGGCGTTACTGAGCATATAGCAACATGACAGATGGGAGAAGGAAGGGACCATGGAGGTTAATATTTCAGCAACACCAAGAAAACTGCAATGTGAAGTCAGTAGCATATACTGAAGGAGTTATTCTGAGTCCCATTATAAAGAAGCTGGGCCTTGAGATAGGTAGAAAAATAGTTAGGCAGCTGAGTCTTTGAAAAATTACTGAGAAATAATACTTGTGCATTACAGGCAAGTGAGCTTTTCACTACCTTAGTTCTAACTGGCTGTACTTCATATCATGTCCTGTCTATCATCCACGGGTTTGCAGGTGAAAAATGCAGTTCAACTCTCCATGTGAACCCAATGCAGAAGGAACATTTTGGGACCATTTCCTGTATTTTGGACAGAATAGAAGCCCTGGTTAAGTGAAGAAAGAAATGTAGCCACCACTTTTGACTCAAGAGGTGGAAACAGGTTTGTCTTCAGTTTAACAGCCCAAGAAATTCCTATGTCAAGTTTGCAGTATTGATCAACGGGAGATTCTTGCTCATCCGTCAAAGGTGAGATCTGATCTAAGTAGCCAGAGTCAATTAAACTCTTATGAAAAAACTTTACTCAAATAATCTTTTATATTTATTTGCAGATGACTCTCTCTCTTCCTGTTTCTTTTCTCTGCTGCTGCTTTTCTATAGACTCACAGCATCACTTGGAACCTGCAGAGAGTGCCACCAAGTGAAGGAGCAGTGAGAACACACTGGTGGGATGCTTTCAGTGACCACTCTCAAATACCAGGTTCTTGTCTGTGATTTCCATCAAGAGATGAAAACAATAGGAATTTGTGCTTACTGTTGAACTCAAATCCTGCATGATTCCTTATATGTGCAGCCTCTCTCATACAGAGCAAAGTGCAGCATTTTGACAGAATTCTGTTTGTTGAGATTGTCTCCAAACTGAGTAGCAATGTGACCTTCTCATATATTACAAATTGTATAAATGAAAAATGTGTTTTACCAATGCACCAACAATTTGAAGCTAAGAAACCTTCTCTGAGCAGTGTACTGTAACTTCTGTTCCATAATTAAACCAGAACCCCTCTCCTGGACAGGTTCACTCAGCTTTGCCTTTCTTTGAGTAATACACCTTCAGACCAGTGCCTTGTTTTGATGTATTACAATGATAGACTGAAGAGTTCATGTAATATATCATCACAGTCAGCAGTTGCTGGACGCTAAGGATTGAGAGACTGAGCCAGCTGTTTCTCTGATGTGCTCTTGTAATGCATCACCAGCTGATGGAAACTGATAATGTATTACTTCCAAATGACACCACCCAGAAAAGGAAGTGTCCAGAGGTGCAGATTCTGTATAATGTGGCATTCAAAGTATGAAACAGGGTTGCAAACTCCTGGAACAAGATGTTGGTAATAAATCAGCTTTCTGTAGTATTCCATTAACTATGTGACCACAAAGATACACACTGGTGCCTGATTTCCAGTGCCTCTCTGGTTTTGTGCAGACCAAAGATAACCCTAGCAGCAGTTTTACCTTCACTCTTCTTACAACTGAACAATTCAAGTAACCTAGAGCAGGGGATAGAGTGGAATTATATTCACTCAACAAATCCGAATATTTGGGATTCCTCCTCATCTTGGAATACTGTCAGAGCCACTTGGATGCTACTCTTTTAGTGAACTAAGTTCATCCATGGCAATGGCACAGACAGGAATGGCCCTTTTGCCCTTTATGGGAGAATTGTATCCTAAAGGGACAGAACGGGCTGGCCCAGAGCACTGTGGTTGTGATTGGCTCTTTCTGCAGATTGACTGAAGGCAAAAAAAGGCTCTTTTGGCCATCACTTCGTCCTTTCTCTGCTTATCTTTCTCCTGCCACACACATACAGAGTCAGGCCAAACAGTAATTGATCCCTAATTATCAATACTAATTAAGAAGAAAACTACTGGAACAGATAGCAACTCTGAACGTTTGCCTACAAAACTTTATCTCATTAATGAAGCAGACTGTGTATGTGTAAAAGTATTTCCTCTGAATTTATTTTTATTTAGGACCTTAACTCTAGGCCAACCACGGGAAGACAGAAAAACTGGAAAATAATCTTCTAAAAACCTGAGCTACATCTCTACCATAACTCTATTAAATACTTTCTGCAGTTGTGGGTATAAAATTGATTGTACAAAATTCCAAGTGCAAAAGATCTCAATAACCTACAAAGGATTCCTTGACTAAAAAAAAAACCCCAAAAAGGCCAAGAATTTTCTGTTCTTGCTTCTTCAGACTACCTTCTTTCATCCCAAAATTGTATACATGATTGGCCATCAACATCAAAACATCACAGAAACATTTTTTCAGTCTTGACTGGTTTTATTTTATTTTATTTTTTATTTTTATTTTTAAAGTATTTTTGCTTTACCTTTCAATAGTCCAGCTAATGTACATAGGGGAAAAGTTTGTATATCAGGAGTTATGTTTGCAAGGGACTGGTGGAGAATGTTGGGTGTATGTCCCCCCTGTGACAACATTTTGTCATAGTTAGGTAATGATTATTAATATCTCCTTGAATGAGACTTCATGAAAATTGTAGTTCTGAACATGCAATCAGCTCATTTATGGCCTAACAAGTGTTTCCCTATGCCAGCACTTGACTGGCACTTCATTATTTTTGTGAAATACACCTTATCTGCTACTATTAGACACTGAGATGGCACTTTCTCTTATAGTTTTTGGCACACAACAATCATCTCTACTCTCTGTGAGGAAAAATCACAAAACTTGTATTTAGCTTTCCTCATAAACTTGGACAATATGACAGGTTCCTAATCCAAATAATTGTTTAAGATTATTACAATGATAATTATTGTAATGATAATAACACATTATTTCAGCTGACAATACATTAGTTCCATGGGGAGATAAACTGCAAGGCCAATGGATTTATCTTGATAACAAAATGGATTACTATTAACTACGATGGTAATTTTTCCATCCATGCACAAAGAAATCTCCCATTGAGTTCATTGTCTTTTGACTGAGTGCTGGTAAGAATTTAATCTACATATATGTAACAAGACTGGATTCTGAACTAGTACAATATTGTTACTGTTATTCTGTATTGTCTAGACAAGTTTCAAAAGCCTATAGGTTTACTTGGCACTTCAGGCACAGGATTTCTGTCTTTCAAAACACTTCTTAAAAATTATGAAATGGAAGATAAATGAGGGATTAGACCAACTGTGAATTTATCAGGGTTTTACAGATTTATAGATGAGAACAACAAACCTAACTTAACCTAATTACTGTTTCATGTATGTAGCAGCATACAAGAGATGCTTCACTTCCATGATCTTTTACCATAAAGCCATAGCTTTTGTTCTGCTGGTGATACAAACTTTGAACATTATAGTTCCAGCTTCTTATTATGATTTTGGACTGTAGCAACTAATACCTTTTATCCCTGTTTTTTATTCTCAGTCTGAAAAGAATATAAGGAGACTTGATCTAAAGAATGATTTTCCCAGTGATTATGTTTCTGCAGGAAGGCAAACATACAGAATTGTATTGTCAAAAATCTACAGACCAAGAGTCTTTAAAGAGCTTTGGATCAGAACCTGAGTCACCACTTAATGCTTATTTACCAAAACTATTATAATTCATATTGTTAAAATGCATACTTGTTTTATTTAGTACATGTGGTTCGTTCCTCTCCTACATCTTTATCACTGTGTTGTACCGGCTTTCTTATTTTGTCTTTACAGCACATCTTTTAAAAAAATAATTAATTAATCCAGGTCAAATATATTATAAAATTCCTTGGAAATTTTGATAATTGTCATGGACATTTATTTGCTAAGATATACATTTGACACCATAAGACTGACATTAATATGCAAATCAGTGGACTATAAAATTCATTTTCATGCCTCCAGGGCAGTATTTTTATAAATACAGAAACATAATCATGCATTCTCCAGAGAACTAAAAATAATTATACAAATTTACAACAAAGCCCAAGGCAGTGTCTCCTTTTAACTGTCTGGTTTTAATATCATTTAAATCTTGTTAAAACTTAATTACCAATTCTCTTCGTAATTTAGGTGGAAGAGCTGAGGTCTAAGCTTGCTGTTTGAGAGAGAGAACTTCATCTGAGAAACAAAGACACCAAGGCACAGATTGACAAGACAGTACATGAAAGAACTTGGTAAAGGAAAAGTCATCACAGATAACAATGAAGAACAGAATTTACATCTATCTATTAACATTGTCACAGTTTAACTCAGGTCAACAATTAAGTTCTGTGCAGCCATTTGTTCATCCCCTTCCTTCCCCGACTGCCTCCCCGTGGCAGAATGGGGAGGAGAATCAGAAAAAAAGGTAAAACCTGTGGATTGAGATAAGAATAGTTTCATAACTAGGTGGTCATTTATTCCTTAATGCTGGTATAGCTCACGCTGTATCCACCTGGGAGGGGAGTTGTAAGACCTATGCTTCCATCCTCTTTGTTCCATGGCTGTTTTCTGGGAGATGATGGCTGCTCAGAACAGGTGTAAAAGCAAGAAACTCCAAACTCAAGGCTGCTCTGACTACAGGTTTTAGGTAATATTTGGAGTAGGCACATTTTATCAGGAATTTCTACTGTATGAATGCCTGTGGGTCCGTGTTACTTTCTAAGGCTGCACTTTGGAACAAGATAATCTTCTCTCTTCCTCCACAACTGATAGAAGTCACAAGAGCAAGTCTAACTCTGTATCAGAGGTATGAAGTCAGGGAGAGGGCTCCACTTTTGTACACCAAATAAAGCTCCTGGTAAGCAATTTTAAAGTAACATTGTACTGGCAAAACCTGCTTCTTTGGACTGATTTACAGAAGTTTCTGTACCCTCAACATCTATGCTCTTTACATTAAAGGTAAAGCAGAGAATAGGGCATGTGGCTTCTCTGCACTGTAGTGCTGTGTCCCTTAACTCCCTTCCCCCAGTTCTACATTTGCTGCCAAAAAAGACAAGGAATCTTTAAAATGGTGCACTCTTGATTTCCTCCCTCAGCGACACATATCCCATCGACAGGGAGACTGCTGCCTCAGGTCTATTCTTTGTGCTGTGTTTGCCAGCCAGTGTTTAGTAACAAGTGTCACTGTCTGCTCCTCTGCTTTGAACTGGAACACATTCCTGTTAGCCCTCGCATCCAACTGAAAGCAGCTTTGTATTGATTTAATTCACCCTTTTTAGTATGACCATAGGCACAATGAGAGATGTGCATCCAAACTTCCAGCTATTGCACAATTGCCACTGGGCAGAAATTCAAGTGATTTGGCACAGCATCTGTTTGGGAATCAATTCCCACTGGCTCATTCTGTCCAGTGCATGCCTTGCCTTTGATTGAAATGCCAGGCATTTGTTAGCAATCCCGATGCCAGTACTGACAGCCATCCTCATAGCACTGCTCTGTCCTTTCAGGCTGCATATTCATCCGGTGTTAATGGAAGTAAGAGATGCAAAATATTGGAGAAGCCAGTATGTTACAGATTTCACATACTCGCATTATTGCATTAACAAATAACCTGTTCATTTACAGATACGCATAAATTCATCCTATTTGTGATGGACACTTAGTATGCCTCAGTTTTTCGTAGAATGATGATGCTTATTTTTAGTGTCATGGGTTTGTTCAAAACTGGGCGGAAACACCATTTAATGTAGCGGTTTCACATTCGCCTGCTCGCCTGCTCACACCAGGCGAGAGTGTAGTGTTGTGGTTTCATGAGAATAAGGATTAAGAGAAATGCAAAACAGGCCTAAACTTCAAAGATAAAAATAGTTTATTAACAAAAAAAACAACAAAATCAAAATCAACCCCCAGGTGGTTTCTTCTTCCTCCCCCAGCCCCCCACCCAAGATGGTTCCTTTCTCCCACCTCATTTATCTTCCTTTACCACCATCCTTCTCACCAACAGCACAGAGAAACAAACTTAGAAAACCCCTGGTCAATTTACCACTCTTGAAATAGGCTTTCATCAGTCCAATTGGAAGAAGAGTCTCTCTTGTCTCACCATGGAGATTTTTCCCACAAGAAGCACAAGTCTCTCGTGGAGTTCATGTCACTGTGAACTCCCGCCCAGAAAGGATATTAGT
>VZTR01020589.1:206083-242742 GCA_013400775.1 Chaetops frenatus | reverse complement strand
GGCCCCCAGGCCCTGGGGCCCGGAGCGGCCGGCCAGGGCCACGCCAGAGTTACCTTCCCCGCGGACGGAAGTCGAAGAGGGCTTCAAACTTCCCGCTCCTAAAAATGTAAGCTTTGCAAAGACGCCCCTAATATTCAAGTGGCTACATGAAGTGCCCATCTTAAAATTAGCCAATCCGTGGGCTCCTCACCTCTGCTGGAAACTGTGCCCCGGCGGAAGTAGAAAAACAAAGAACCCCCCCCAGGAAGGAGAAAAAAAAAAGTTGTTGTCCTTTAAACCACAACAATAGACTACTCAAAAATCTTTCATATAGAAAAGGTATCCTTCAGAGCTAGAATTATGGCATATTTAATAAGTCTTTAATAAATAAGATTTAATAAGACATCTAAATCAAGTGTAAAATAGGCTGTCATTTGCACCTGTGTAAGTGGGTTTGAAATTCAGGAGTTCCCTGAGCTGGAGATTGTAAATATGTTGGTTTCATTGGGCTCTAAATTCATTTGTTTCTAATGATTTTTTGCCATTCAGCATGACTGCAATGGGTGTGGAAATGGAAGTGTGATATTTTCCAGGTTGTTGCTAGTCAGGCAAAAGTTAGAAACAGCAACAGGAGTCTGAAGATGACCCTGCTAAATCTGACTATGCTCTTAATGCAGAAAATGCTGCTTCAAATATTTTAAATATAGTAGTGTGTCTCTCTTTCTTGCTCTGTGGTAGAATTATCAGGTTTTTTTCCCCCTCACTTGGAAGTTCTGGATCTATACTTCTTACAACGGAGCTTTGTAATCTTGTCAGCTTTTAGGTAAACCTGATGGAGTTGGGAACTTTCCTGAACCTACTCAAGCTACAACCAGTGTGGCATGGCACTGTGGAGCTTCCTGGCTGTCTCCACAGGGGAAAGTCCAAAGGACTGAGACTGCAAAACTGCAAATATATATGGGGACAAGATAATTGAAAAAAGATGTTGTGAGCACTTTTAAGAAATGTGATTTATTTGAACAGTCCAACTAAATGAGGTTTTATTGCTAGGCATAGGTTTTCTAGTGCTATTTCAAGAAAATATCAAAGATCGTAGAAGTAGCAGGATTTTGTCAAATTCAAAAATTGTTCCCAAGTGAATTGCAAGCACCTTTACCATCTTATTTCTGCAAAATGTGACATATTTAAATATTGCCAAGGAATACACTTCTTAAATGTCAGCATGTTTTTAGGAAATATAAAGGCTCCAAGATGTACGTCAAGAAACAGATTCCTCAGATGGGTGCCAGAGAAAACCTTTTTCCAAAGAAGCTTCAGAAATTTCAGTCTAATGTGTACTATTAATGTGATGCTGTGACAGCTCTTAAGAGAGCTGTCATTATCAGACTTGCTTGGACTGGACTGTGTCAGGCAACCACAGGCTGAGAATTCAGTGCTCAGCCTTTCTCACTCTAATGTGCCTTAAGTAGGCATTCATAGAGGAGCCAGTGCCTACCCAACAGTGTACCCTGTTCGTGCCATACCTTGGAGGCCTGCAATTCCCAAATAATGGCCATATGTGGAAATGGAAAAAAGCTCCTATTTGCTTTGTTCTAGGTTTGGGAAATACTAACTTTCATCATTCATCTGAGCAGCTGGTGACAGCAGTGCTGAAATGCCACAGAGGTAAGCAGTGGGAGATTTACAGTATGTCTGTTTATGTTGCCTCATCTCCTTTGTGCTGAATTCCTCTGCAGCACATCCTGCCCGTCTGTCACCAAGAAATAAGATATAGTGACCAAGAGAAAGTTGCTTCAAGTGAAGGATTAATTTCGTATCATGTAAGAAAGATGGCTATTGATACTGCACGCAGGAACACTTATCATGCTGATGAATTTCATGTACCTGATAGTGTCAGGCACCAAAGATTCTGTTTCAACACAGCCTTCCTTGCAGCTTCTGCAAGTTCCAAGGCTCAGTTAAGCACCAGCACATTTTGAAGTTGCAACCTTGCTTGGTAAGCTGCCACAGGTAGATTGAATCTTACCTATTCAGCATAAGCTTCCAATTCTCTGTCATTCTTTAATAGCCCTGATGAGATACAGAATAGAGAGTAAGGTTTCAAAGCTTTCAGTTGCTATGTATCAATAGCTGCTAGTTATGGAGAGAAAAATATTTTTTTCATTAATGCTAAATGGATCTTTAACATATAGATACTAAATTTCCTAGAAGATAAAACATCTCCTTTGTGCCCCACATCCCTGAAAGGGAATGTGCAAACATTTTCAAAAGCTTTCATGGGAGATGAAATATAGTGGATTTCTTTTCTAATTGCCAGGAGCAGTGTGACTGCATGAGCCCTACCCATGAGTTTGGCTGAGAAGAAAGCAGGATGATGCTCTGGATGCCTTCAGGTGGGTGAAGTTACAGTTTCCATGAGTGGTGGTGTGACAATGGTGCAGTAGCAATACTGCAATCACAGCATAGCAGACTTTCCGTGTCAGGGATGTGTTCCAGCCTCCAGTCTCTGCTCTTTTCTCTGCACTGCCTAGCTCAGGTTATCTTAACTTAAATGATTGACAAGTATACATAAAAAGAAACACATCAGGAAAAAGACACACTTCCCGTTATATTAGACTGCAAAATTTCTGGTTCTGTTCTTATTTAGGATATAAATATACCAGCTCTGCCTCTTTAATTTGATGGTGTTGTGGAGGATAGAGTAGTTACAAAAATGTGTTAGACGGCACTGAGGTGAAAAAGATACTAATATACTCTTCACAGATTTCTCTGTCTTCCTTGGGCAATGGAAAATCAAAAGCTTGTGATGTTGGTCCTTACTGCTCTAAAAGTATTTGAGACAGGGGTGTGGGGCAACATGTTTAGGTTTCAATGTGTCCAGATGTCACTATCTGTATCTTTGAGAATATAATCTCAGTCTTCAATTAAAAGGAGTGACTGGAAAATTGTTGATTGCCACACAAAGTAACAAATTACAAAGTAAAATAATCGACAGTCATAGCTGACCATAAAGCTGCCGGTTGCCCCAAAAGACTATGGGGTTTCAGCTGTTTATCTTCCCCTACACTTTAAGGCAGTGTCAGTGCAGTGTTGCACACACATTTTTCTGCAGAAGTCCCATGGAGGAATACAAAGCAAGTCAGCAAACCCTGTGTGTGAAGATCAAATCATGACTACTGCATAGGTGGAGTTTTAGTTTATCCCAAGTATTGCTCATTAATAGTTTTGCAATCAGTTCTATCCTAGGGATTATTCATGCCTCTACTTGAAAGACTCAGTTTGATCTATTGATCACTGAAGAAAATAAGACAAATCAAGTTGTTGCTTAAAATTAAGTTAATGATTGACCCACTGGAGTTAATACTTAATTTATATCAAACTTTGGAAAGTTACTCTTCTGCAAAGTAATGTATTAAAAATAATTTTGTCTTTTTGGTTTCTTACTGATCAATTTCTGAAAAGCAACAGTCCCTGGTGAATAACAGAAATTAATTACTGCAAGTTTTAAGTGGAGTTCATGTTAGTAAATCAGCCATTAGTCCAATTAAATACTGTTTGTGTCCAGAGATTAATTGTTCCTCATATCCTGGAACAACCAGAATATCTTGAGGATCACAGACATTTAAAACAGAGATTGCAAAATACATTATTGAGATGTAAAATATTTGCATAGTTTGCATGTAGAGTGAAAATCTTCTGTTATTTTTTGTCTGCGGAGGCTGTTGTTAGCAAATTGCTAGATTACTCAGAAGACTTGCTGAGATCACAGAACAAGCCTGCATTTGTTTTCTTCGTAACAAAAATTTAAAATAACTAAATATGGGACTGTACTTTGCTTTCTTTGTGTGTAAGGTCACTTATTTAATTTTCCCCACACTAATATTATTTTTAGATTTTGCTAGTTAAACCCCAAGATACTGTGTTTATGTAAGAGAGATAGGGAAAAGAGTGGGAGATGACTGATTAGTAAAGAAAGACTTGTATTTACATGTTACAATAAGCTTCAGTGAAGGGAAGGTTTAGAAAGAAGAGCAGATTCAGTGTCAAGAGAAATATTCAAACTAATAACAAAAATATATATGAAAAACAGTTCTGAATAATTTTTTATCATTTCTGATACTGACTCGTGATTTATCAAGCTGGTATTTTTTGGACCGTATTGAAATTTCCACAAGTTTCAAATTTTGTTACCTGATTACTGTATCTCCACACACAGTTTCCTTTTTTTTTCTTTAGGTAGATGGATTTCTGAAAAACTGTATTAATTTTGATAAGGAACACATTTCTGCAGTTATTGTTAAAACTGTAAAAGGAGATTGTCTCCATGACCCAGAGTTCAACTTAAAATTTGTGCAAGAAAATTTCAGTGGCTGCTGCACACAGTGCTTGAGTTAACATCATTAGAGTCCAGGAGGTAGGAGTTAAACTGGTGTAAATTTCTTCAGCTCAAAATTTTAAGATTTTGCTTCTTTCAGCTCTTCTTTTGCTATTGCAAAAAACTCACTCCATAGTTATAGCCATTTAAAAATACTAGAGAAAAATATTTTTAATGTCATTAATTACTTTTAGAATGGGTTGTGTATCATGGCCATGCTTCATTTGGAGGCTTCCAAATATAGCTCAGCAGAGGAGTCTCTGCATAGAGACCCAAAAGATCTGAATTTAATCCTGGTTCTCTCACTGATCTGCAGGGTGACCTTGGGCAATCTGTGTGCCATTTTCCTTCTTGCTAAAATGAAAATAATAATACTTGTTGCCTTTGCAAAGCTCTTCTAGAGTAAAGCGTATGAATCGATAACAGCTTCTCCTTAAGTATGTGAAATAGCAGAGGAAACTCTTCCCACTTGCATTAGTGTGCTTTTAGCATTTAGAAATGTGAAATTATAAAGATTATTGCATAGGAGGGAGAAGCCCAGAAATGTTCCCCTAATCAATAAGTTGCCAGCTGGAATGCAAAGGGAAACAAGGTAATGTACCATTTAGTGTAACAAAGAAGAAAATATATGCTTTCAATGTGAGTATGGCAGCTACCAGAGCAGTCATACTGTATTATCTTGCTGGCTTGCATGCTGGTGTGGCAGCAGAACAGTGTAAAACATACAAACAGTGTGAAATCCCTATGCTACTTTTCAAGACTTCCAGTTCTCCTGGAGACATCTGTCAGTTTGGATAGAAGAGAAAAGCTAGACTGAAGTGCTCTGACTGCGTGTGTGTGCCTTGTTCTGCATGTGGGGACTTCCTTCCCCCTGGAATGCTGCTTTGCTTTCCCCTAGCAGATAACCAGCACAAGCTGGCTCGGCACTGTGTGCTTTACAAGAATGACAGCAAACACGATTTTTCACTTGTGTCCATAGACTTGTTGAACTGCAGAGCCTTTTTATGGTCCATGCAGATGAATTCATTGGGCTTGAGTATTCATACATTGCTTGTATGATATCTCTCAGTATTTTGTATCAGGCACTACACAAGTCCAGTGTCATCTACTGTGCAGCCTAGGTGAGCCCTGGCAATAATTAAAGTATTTGAAACCATCTGCTTAATTGCATTAAAAATACACTGATGAGCTTGCACTGTTTGAGTGATCTTCAGGAAACTATTAGGCTAAAGCAATTCCCTCTCGGTGATGTTTAACTAATTCACAGTGTTTGTTCTGTGAATTACAGCTACTCTTTACACCATTTGTCAGTCTTGCTTGTAGCAGAGCCCTGCTTTGCTGCTACTGAGGCAGAAGATTCCTCCTGTTCTCCTTTCCTCTGCTTTCTCACCTCTGCCCGTGAAGTTTGGAAGTGGAGATTGGGAGCAGTGCATGAGAGAAGCTGGGCAGTGAAATGCAGCCCTCTCCCTTCCCAGCCACGCTTGGAACCTTAGCCCTGAGCGAGGAGGAATCCCTGTGCCCGCTGTGCCTGTGCTCTCTGGCTCTGTGCCGCACATCCCTCACCAGTCACTCACTCAGGGCTCTTCTGCCGGGGAGAACAGGGAGATGCTGGAGCAGGGTACTCCAGCTTCCTTGTACAGCTCCTCAGCTGGAGTGTCTGCTCAGGCCTGGCTGAGTCCCTGTAGCAGAGCATGGGCATTCCCATGGGCTTTCTCGGGGGTGGCATTAGGTGACACAGCCATGCTGCAAGGTGGCCCCTCCCAGAGAAACAGGACGGGCTTCCAGGCCCAGGTGCCTCAGCAGCCGCTCAGAGGGCGGTGGGTGAACAGGGACAGAAGTGTGGCATTGTCACCTGGAGGACCTTCCCCTCAGGCTGTGTGGAGTCATGGCATGGCAGCTGCACATCCCAGCTCCTCCAAACTGGGGAGGCCCCAGCTGCCTGGGGCTCCGGGCTCTGCAGGAACAGGAGGCTGTGTTGGCCACTCCTGCCGCATGCCCGCCTCAATCTCCCCTCTGCCCCCCTGCCAGGAAAAAGGCACTGGAAACACAGGAGAGAAGGCTACTGAAGGTACTGAGGAGAACTGTAGGCTAGCGGGCCTGCTTCAATTTTCATTAAGAGTAAATTAAAGTAATCCTTTAATGAGCGTTGGAGTCAACCCATCATGAAGATTGTTTGAATATTCCATCCCTGCCACGTGGGCGAGTCAGTGGGTAGTTTGTTCTGTGATCAAGCCCCACCCTTTCTATTCAGAAATCCCCCTTCCTCTTTGATTAAACTGCCTGAATGTCTCCCAAAAGCCATGTAAATATCTAATAATCTGGATTACGTATATTATGATAGTATGAGGTAATACCATTTGATTATCTCAGCATAAACTGAAATAAAATTGTAATGTTTATACATTTTACTTGATATATATGCAAAACAGAAAATTTGCTGTTGGGTGTGGTATAATGTTTATGATTAAATGCTTTATTCATACTTGTATGTCAATCTATTAGTGTGCTGTTAATTCAAATGTTACTATGATGTATTCTATCGCTGTTAGCACATTTATCACAGGTAGATGTGAAACTTAGACAAAGGTGTACATTCTCATTAATGATGAGCAGCCTATTCATCTTACTAGAGTGTAATTAATGTTAGTTACAATACTTAATTTTTCACTGTTTGTCATGGTGCATATTTAGCATTTCTTCTGTCCTTTATCAATCTGCTTTCCTATCATATGGGCACATCAAAAAGATATATGTATGTATCTGACCTGTTTTGATGCCTAATTTTTATACTTTTCCAAGAGCTGGAATATTTTTAATCTTGTCCTGTAGGCAGAACAGTTAGTTAAAAAACGGACTGTAAAGTGTTGTCCATTGCTTTGGGGTTTGGGTTAACTTTATTTGCAATAATAACATAAAAATCAGGTAATGAAGTAAAGCAGGGCACACCACGAAGAAACAGATAATACTTTCTGCAGTATTGTGTTGTACTTGTGTGGGGTTGTAGCTGTGCCAATTGTTCTCCTGGATTTTCAATTACATGGTTTTTGTACTCTAAGGCTGTTAGTGCTAGTTAAATACGTTGTGTGAGTAATACAGCTCCAAAACCAATGGAAGCATGGAGTATCTGAAAAGTGCACGTTATTCTGTAAATAAGTGCTACAACAGCTCGTTGTTATACTCCAGAAGCATTGCTTTATCAATAATGCTGTTAGCAGTACAGAGCCAAACCACAGCCCTGTGTGCAGTGGTGCAAGAGGGGAAGAAGTTATGGCTAATGTGTCACACAGCGGGTGGGAAACAAGCCCTGCAGAGGTGGGTAAAAGGGACTGAGCACTGAGCACATTCTTGGATTTGCTCCCCAGCATGCCAGTAAATCCAGCTAGCTGGAATCCTAGGATGAGTCCATACTTTTGTATTGGTCCCAGAAAAAAAAAACAATCACCTTAGCTGAAACCTGGGCATCAAAGCATTTTAATTTCTTGATCATCCGTAATTCCCATTAATCTGGATTGAAAGAGAACTGATCCTTCCATTAATTGCTGTTGAAGAAATTTTTGGGAAAAATATTTGGGTTGGGTTGACCGAATGCATCAGGTGCAGAATGGATTTGGGATGTATTTTCTCAAAATTTTAAGGATCTGTCTCTGAGAGAAAGCACACCAATTCCTATTTGTTAGTCTCTTAATTGGTGGATATTACACTTCCAATATATTAGGAATTAGCTGTTTCTTTCTGTGATATGACTTCTTTCGTAAACCACTGTTCATGCCAGACATGAAGCTGATCACATCTCCAGCATAATGAAATCCATCTTAAAACTTCATTCAAACCATCAAGGGCTTGCAGAAAAACATAAATCTATTAGAAAATCCTAAAAATAGTTCATTTGTATGCCTTGGATTAATCATCTCCTTTTGACCCACCACCATTGAAGTATATGGGAATCAAACACAGGAACTTATATTTCAGTATGAAAATTCAATTTGGACACAATTACAAGTAGGTTTAATTGTAGTCTGGTACCAAATTAAGAATATATGCCCCAAGCTAGGTTTAGGTATTTTAAACAAAATGATCATTGAAGGTGCTCCATAGTGATTGGAGTATAATAATAACCTTTAACGTGAACAGAATCGAGTAGGGTTTTTTCAATGCTACCAAAGCAATGCTTTATAACAATGACTTCTATTTCTATGACTGCACCAAAATCCTTTTACTAAAAAAACCCCTTCCTTTGAATTTTCTATGGCAAAAAGACCAAAAAGTTTTCCATAAAATAACAAAATTCCTAAAATAATAGACTCTGGCATTCTCTTGCTTCCCACTTATCACTTGTCCCTGACTCATTTAAATAGAAGGAATTGCTAAAACTAAAATGTCTGGTTTTAACAGATAAAGATTAAATACAAAGAAACTATGAAGTTGCCTTTAACCTTCATGGCATTACAAAGCTAGATATAACAGCAAGCTGTAAAACACACCAAAAAGATGAGCATTTCACTCCATTTTGATTTGACCATTTTGCTTTCAAAAAGAGTTTATAAAAACACCCAGGAACAATGAACATTTGAACTCAAAATGGTCCAGGTTTATTTTTACTCCAAAAGAAGAAGTCTCAATAGAGATATTGATTTTCTAGCATTCATCCAATATTGCACAGAAAATGGACCTGACCTTGCAATCCCTAGTGGAGACATGGAAGCAGTCATTTCAGTCCTGGTTCCCATTGATTTTAGTGGGATGACTTGCATAAGTAAGTGTTTTCAGGATGTGACCCAGTGTCCCATTAGCAGTAAGACCAAGCACATGTGGATGTCAGTCCCATGCTGTTCAGCAGGGTGCAGTTTGCCTTCCTGCCCTATATTCATCCCAAGGTTTTGTTCCTGCCTGTTTAGTCCACATATTTTCTGTTTTCTGCCCCACAGAGCCTTATAATTATGCGAGAAGTACCAGTCCTCTTGCCTGCCTTAGTGGGCTTTTTCACAGTATCTTCAAATGTCATCTTGAGCTCTGAGTTGATGCCTGCACCTACAGATTTTTCTTCCTTTGATTCTGTTGCCTATGATGATAAAAAAATACTTTGGGCTAGGCACTACCTCTCACTGTATTTTTTAATCTCTGGGACCAAATGAGAGGGAAATATTACTGTACTTTGCAAAGCAAACACAGAATAGTAGAAAGCTAAAAGACTCAAAGAGAATGATTCTTTTCTTAACCCTCGGGAGGTTTCTTGTGCCCCATGACTCCAACAGAAATGCTACTCCAGAACCTCACTGCTCAGAGGGATAGAAACCTCTTAATCATGACTTTAACTATACCACTGACATTTTATTCAGGTTTGTTCTTGTGACAAGCTTGCCTTTTACCTCAAAAGGTTCTTTTTCTTCTTCAGTATTTCCTCACTAATGTAGCTATGATAAGGATCCAGATCTCCTCTCTGTCTTCTTTTTGTTTCATTAATTGTGAGCAAGGTGGAGGAGAGGTGTGCAAGGAACAGGATGACTACATGTTTGTACAGTGCCTTGCACAATTGCCCAGTCATGGTTCAGGGCTCCACAGGCTGACTTTGTTTCAGCAGTGAATAATAATGACCCTCCAGAATACGCTGCATGCTTTATTCCAGATGGACACCATTAATTCCTTCAATTTTCATTGAGATGCAGAGCTTTAGAACAAGAATACTAGCAATTGATTATTTTTGTCACTGGTATTTTCAAAGAAATGAAGAAATGAAATGTACAGTATATTTCAGTTTGCAGTGATCATTCTGTTGTTCCATTTGCAATGGAAATGAGCATATAACATATTCATGTGTACAGATAAGGAAAATGACAAACATTAACATCCCTTGCTCTATTCATTTATAATATTCAGTAAAAAAAAAAAAAATCCTTCCATTCCATAGTTTTTAGTTTTGCTTCTGTAGCACAATGCAAAACAACAAAAAAGAAAATTAATGGATAAAATACATTTAATTATTTTCTAAGCAAGTTTCCTGAAAATGAAAATCATCTAAATCATAAATTCTTTGCAAATCTATCTATTAAAAAGATATAATTCCATGCCAATTTTCTTTTTTAGATATTTATTTGTGTTTTAAATATACAGTCTCTTATGAAACCAAAGAAACCAAGAGTGTGTATGTACACACTTACATTTTTGTGGCCAAGCAACCTCTGATGTGCAACTCAGGCTGTTTAAGCAGACTCCAGTGTTTGCCTTCTCAGTGTCAGTCCATTTCTGCACAATTTAATCTGCCACTAAAGAGAAGTTTTTTGTTCTTATGGGTATGAAAGAGTATGCCAAGGATAAATCAGTGCAGCTTGGCTCCTTAAAATTTTAGGCACAACCTGAAAGGGCAGCTCTTTCCTTTTCTCATCTCAATGGGATGCTAACCTAACTATCACAATTTTAGGACAGGGAAATCGTTTTGAGCAGAAATAAATTGTCCTGCCAGTATTGTTTCATGGGGTAACATTAAGGTGCATTGGGCCTGGAGTTCACAGTTTATGATACCTGGTTTTGGAGGACCAGGGTGAAAGTAAGAACATGTAGAGAAGGAAGAAGAAGAATTAAATATGAGTTCTAGATAGTTCAAGTTAGGTGAAGCTGTTCAGCAATAGACATCCCAGAATCCTGCAAAGAAACTTATTCTCCAACTACCTTCCCTGGCATATTGCCATCTCCTGCCAGAGTCCCCAAGGAATTATTCTAAGCTTGGATTCCCTTTTTTTCTCTTTTTTTGAGGTGTCTAAAGATATTGGACTTTAACTTATGGCTTACATTTGCTGAACAAAACAGGAAAAAATATCTGTGGTTTTCTTCGCAGCTGCCAGGAAATAGAAGTCCATTATTTGTAGCTCTAGGGGAGGAGTAGAGGAGGGGTCTTTTTGTCTGCTTTCCAAGGCCTGGAGTGGAGGCTATTGAGGTCTGGGAAGGGCAGGTTGAGGCAGCCAGGGCTGCAACTGCATCAGGGTTTCCTTGGAAGGCTCTCAGGCTGGGCACGGATCTGTGTGTGACATTTGTACCTCACCTGCTGTGAAACAGAGTTCTCAGCCTTGGATCTCAGTGAAGAGAAAACGAGCTGCCCCTCAGGAATATGAAGCTGAGGCTGGCCTGTCCACAGCCCTCCTTCCCCCTGGCAGCACCTGCAGAATGGATCCTGCAAATGCGGCCCCAGAACAGCAATGCCACAGGTGTAAAATCCTGATCAGAACCCCCCCATTGTGACCCTGAACAAGTTAATCACATCCCTCCTCTTGAAGGTTCACACTGCCACGATATAATTTATGTGGGCCCTCAAAGATAGATGGAGACGTCAGCTATTGATCACAAGGAATTACTGCCAGTCAGTCTTTTTGTTGGTTTCCATCCTTGTGATGTGTTTTAAAAAAATATTGTATGATTCAAAATTATACCTGTAAAACCTACAAGTAGAAAATTACTGTGTGCATTTATCTTTAATAACAACCTTGCGAATATTTATAGTACTAGTAGAGTAGAATGTGTTATACTAGTTTATTTCCCAGTCTGTTTTAAATGATATTATTCATTAGTAATTTTGAAGTGGTATGACATATTTTTTATGTTGCTTGTTTGTAACAAAGGTTCTTAATACCTTTTCATAATGAAAGGGGATAAATGCTCACATGGAATATCGGAAATTGTGCTTGCAAGAGCACAGTGTTGTCTTAGGGTATTAAATTAGCATTTGGTACTGCTTTGCTTTGTGTGCATTTCTAGCAAATGTTTCAGCTACAAATCACTATAATACACCTGTATTCTGCTTCTTCAATTCATATAGCATTTAAATCCTGCCAATACTGTGTCTTATAAATATAAATATGCAATTTAATTTAATTCAAGCATGCAACACATAATTTTTCTTCTAATTAAAATACGATATTGCAATATGGGAGCTGCCTGGGGCAAACAGGACGCATCAGTTTTCCAGGCCGAAGGGAATTCTGAGACAACTCTGAAGGCTGGCAGGGGAAGGGGCCGAGCCCCGGAGCCCTGGGCGCAGGGCATCAGCGGTGCCCCGCCTGCAGGCTGTGGTGTTTGTGGTACCCTGTGGTGCAGGCCGGGCTGGCGGGCCCCGCTGCAGACCCTGGCTGGCCCCGGGGCTGCGGGCAGCGGGAGCCCGGGCCCGGCGGGGCTGGTGCAGCCCCCGGTGCTGGTGCAGCCCCCGGTGCTGCGCTGCCCGCCCGTCCTGTGCGCGCTGGCAGGGGCTGCGCGGCCGCGGCAGCGCTGCTGCTGCCGTGCCCAGGGCCCGAGTTGGCTGATTGCAGCTCAACTCAGATCATTCTGGGCAGGAGGAACTGCCCTACCGCAGCAACTCGAGGGATTCCTATAAGGCTCTCTCAGAATCGAGCAAAACAACGCGAATAGACCTTCTGCATAACGACTCAAAAACTGTTAATGGCCATCTTTAGTAACATAGCAACAGCCAAACCCTTGAAAAGAGGAAGTTTTCATTGAGAAAGCGTTTCATTTTAAACATTGAAATTTGGTATAATGTAGTGTATGAAATAAGTTTTGAAAGGAAGCTGATGATTAAGAAGAAAGGCAGTGGGCATTTAATAAATGGAGGAGCCGCAAGATAATTAACTGGCATGCATAAAGATTCATGCTTTATACCAAAATTTTAATTTTGCACATAAATGTGCCTGATGTAGGCAGCATTTAATCACCTAGCTGACAGGAGTAACTACTTTCATTTAACCTTGACTGAAGATCATGAATTCTAACAGGTTTAATTGGATACATCATTTAACAGAATGAACAGAGCAAATTTTTCTCAATTCATAGGTTCTGATTGACATGCACCAGCAATAAGGCGTTGCACAATTAAAGCTGATCTGTATTCCTGGCCTGGGCAGCAATTGCCATAGTGATGTGACACTGTTTGATCACTGTGGCACTGAAACTATACTGAATTTCCCCTTGTTTTGAAAAGGGCAATGCTTTAAAAAAAAGAGAGAGAGAAAGATAAAGAGATTTTGGCACTTTTTTTTTTTACATTAATCACATTTATATGCACAAACTGTAAGGGAAGGAACTTGTCTTGTTATCAGTAACTCAGAGGAAAGAAGGAAAAATGGTATATTCTTTTATTCATTTAGCACATTATTTACAGAAAGTCAAAAATGTGGATAGTCAAATGAATTGTAACATCTTAAGGGCCTGATTGTTCTGGGCTTCCATTTGAATAGGAAGTAATTCTGTGCAGCTCTGCTATTCACCTGCAGTTTGGCCTCTCTGTCCTTGCCCAAATCAGTTCCACATCACAGATAAGTTCCCAGCTGAGTAAAAGTACTGAGAAGGGGTGCTTGTATTGCAAATGGGGAAGAAAAGCGTGAGAGGGAAGAAGTGGTTGCCAACAGTGAGCTGCTACAGACTTCTCCTGGCACACAGTATTTCATATGATAAAACTTTAAAAAAATACATAGAGGAGCTGGCAACTTCCAGTTCCCCATATGGCTCCTGCCAGCACTTTCACTGCCTCTGGCACCTTTCACAAGTTCTGGGTTTGACCTTCATGGACTGGAATTGTTCTTCTGCTGTTCAATCATAAACATATACATACATATTCACACACACAGAGACATATATATGTATACACAACTATGTTCTTTTATGTCTCTGTCTTCCACTTAATTTTTTACTTCCAATACCTCCTTTTAATTTTTTTTTTTAGAGGAAGGTTTGCCAAACAATATATGAGCTGAGGGCAGAGAAGCACACAATGTGTTTCAGCCTGGCTCAGTACAGCCAAACTGCAGTAAAAAATCCTTCCTAATTCCTGAACGACCTCTAAACAAGCTTCAAGTGAGTTCTGCTCCCCACCACGAATGTTGCAGCATCCATGCTCAGAACAGCAGGTAGCTTTTCCACTTTCTTTCTCTTTGCATTCCCTTAGCTTCAGTGCCTAAGTGCTGGTCCTTGATCTTACCTGAAGACAGACCGATTGCTACCCATCTGACAACCATAATTTCTGTTTAGGCAATGTATGTACATATCAAGCAACAGCATTTGTATATCAAGCAACAGGATTTGTAGGAGTGCATTGCAGTGGAAGACAGAAATTTTGGAGAAAGCTGGAATCCTGATTGGCTCAAAGACATGAACTTTAGAGTCAGGACCACTAGATGTATTAAAAAAGACTCTTTTGGTCATTTTAGAAGCCTCTCAAATTCAATTGTTGATAATACCTTACTCTGTCAGAGGTATTTCCCACGTGATTCATTGTAACACTGGCAAAGGTATTTGTCAGTATAATTCATCACTCACTAACATTTTAGAGTTTCAGGTAAATTATGGGATCACAACCCCAGCCTCTGCAGCCACATAATGTGCCTTGGAACAACAGCAGGTGCTTTTCTTCATGCAAGGTGAGCTCTCAGTTGGTGCCTGGATCTTCCCTGTGCAGGAAGGAGAGGCAGGATTTGGCCAGCATGCTGCAGTCTGGCCAACAGGGCACATTTCTGACACAGGCACTGCCTGAGCTCTCCTCGTGTGGGGACACACAGTAGCAGGAGGTGACTGTCCCTACTCTGCCCACTCCTGAGCCCCTCTAGGCTGTGTGGGTGCTGCAAAACTGCGGGGCCCTTTTCAAAGGGTATCTATGGGCCCCATTTAGAAATGTTTGTGCTGTAATTCATTCCAAATTTCTCCAAACCTTCCCAATAAAACAGCCATCTGTGCATCCCACAGTTCCTTTTAATGTCATGTAATACAAACAGGTTCCACATCCGCAGGCAGGAAGACTTGAGGCCCCCACTCAGCATTTCTCTAGGGAGATTCCCGGGATGCCCCTTGGCCTTCCCCAAGGTGCACAGAGCTTGTCAGCAGCACAGCTGGGATAAAGCACAGTCCTCTCCCAGGAGCCATGCTCAGCTCCGACTTCCCTGGGGAATACTGCAGAGCTCAGTAGAGTTGCATGGATACATATTTGCCAAGATGAAGGGAATACATATTTGCTGTCCAGATGGCCTGGGCCCCAGCCACTGGCTCTGTTCGTGGGCACCCAGTGACACCAGTTCTGGAGTGCCTCACTCTGCTGGGACCTTACAGCACCCTCCTGACCTTTCCTTTATCAGCTCCCCAGCCAGCTCATCCTCTGCACTCAGAGTCATTTGGGTGCTCTGCCCGTGACTCTGGAGCTGCACGTCGTTCTTGCCTTGTCTTCATGCTCAGTCATCCATGCTGAATTATCTTCCACTCCTCCCTCTGGGAATAACCAAGGCTTTGACCTAGTGGGACTGTTTGTGTGCTCAAATGCTTTGATGTACCAGACACTGAGCTGCTTGGTCCCAAATCTAAGGTGGAGATTTCAGGCTGTTTTCAGAAGCGGTTTTTGCACTGGGAAGCATAATCCAACTGAAAGTCAGCTGAGGGCACTGACTTGTGCATTTTCAAGTATTTTGTCTAGCATCTTTAAACCCTTCTGTTTTCTTTAGTTTCCAAACAGCTGTCTTTTCAAGTTTGGGATCTCCTATAGAAGATATACAGCTGTAAGAAGAAATACATTTAATTTCATTTCAGAATCCTTAGGGAGAACGGGACATTCTGTTTTTACTGATATAAGATCAAGTTTGTAATTTCATTTTGAAGGCCGTTCTGAACAGCTGGGGGAAATCAGAAGACAGGTTCCATTTTTCTCCAGTTTTTCCTGAATCCACCTTTGGGCCACAACCTAAAGGAAATGCTGAGCACAGTTAATGTTTACACCTTTGTTGCACTGTGTAATGTAACTTTCAGCAATATAAAATGGGATAGCAGAAATATTTTTATGTGTTCTTGCAATGTCCAAAGTTGTTTGTTACTGTTTTTATTTGAAGGAACTAGACACAATCCTGGCTGCCTTAACCACTGCCTTTGAGAGAGCTACAGCTGAGAAAATCCGCTGCCAGGAAGAAGTGAATAGAACTAACAAGGCTATTGAGCTGGCCAACAGATTAGTGAAAGGTCTGAGGTGAGGTCCTACAGGGCAGGCTAATGAAGCAGCATACAGAAAGCACTTCTTTGTTATACACTACTGATCTGGCAATAACAGAGGCACTTAGCAAAGAACCTGATGAGCTGAAAAAATTATGTCATTATCATTCATTTTTTTCATAATAGAAACATGGTTTTAACCTTTGCATTTTCTTACATTTTTGCTTCATTGTGGTATATCTTAACTGTAAGATTACCTGCTAACTAACCTATCCACAAACATTAAGAGAAGTAGTCAGTTGTGGATATTGACAATGAAGGCAATTTATTAAATTGCGATGACTATATTTGTAACAATTAAACAGTACTAATGATTCTGCCCAGGGTTGGGATACACAGAATCTAATACAATTTGCACTACTTAGTTAAGCAATATGATAATTCTCTAATTATCTTTCTGAGATTTGCAATGGGTATTTCAGGAGAGAATAAATAATGGCAAAGCCATGAATTATCAAAAATCCATATTGTCTGTTGATCCAGGCTGGCTCAAGGGAATCCATACTCACTGATGGATTTTTTCATTTATCATTCATCCACTGATGAGACTGCTTTTTATACACACACATACATACACTTTTTACAGATACTTTATTTTATTGCAACATTCATTTAGGAAATCTCTTGTGGTGGCTCACTGCCATTACAGGTTTTGTCCTCTTCTAACCAGTACTTTCAAGCTGAGTTTGATAACCAAACACATAGTAAACAGCAAAAATAAAAGATCCATTTGTTATTGAGCAAAATTATATGGTTGAGTGTGGCTAGTAGAATTTAAAATATAAAACAGGGTTTAAGAGTTATTTCCTGAATCAATAGAAAGGATTTATTGACTAAAGGGAAGGGAGGGCAGTGCAGAAGGCCCATTGTTTCTGTTTAAAGAAGCAAGATGAATGCATTTAAAATGTTAACGTCCTGGCTGAAAGTGTAATGTATTTTAGTGATTAATAATGCCTGTAAAACTAAACCATGTACCTAATACAGAGTAATAAAATAAATAACATAGCAGAGCTCTTTAAAGTGTGACAATAAATGATTGTTCTAATATTTTCTTCCACCTAACATATCATATTGTTTGGTTCTCCCATGTGCCTCCTGCTGGGCCTGACAAGTGCTGGAATAGCATACATAGAGAGATGAAAGGCAAAGTGTGGGTATGCTGGGGAGGGGGGGGGAGGCATAATGAAAAATAATCTAAAGGAGGGAACAGAGATGAAAGGAAAGAAGGAGAGTTGAGCCATGCACTAGATGAAGACAGTAAAATGAGTTTTAATGGAAAGTTCTTCAGCTAGTACCTCCCAAAGAACCAGCCCCATGAAGAAGGTGGCCAGCTCCACAGACTGGTGATGGCAAATATAATTCATTCCTGTTGTTAGCTGTACCACACTTAGTCAAAGGCAGTAATAACCATATGACAGCTATTTAGTGACTTATAAGAAAAAAAACTGTTTTAATTTACTCTGTGGTGAACAGCAGGTCACCGTTTACTATTAGCAAACAGTGTAATACTGACACTGCTGTACTCTCAGTCCTGGCTGTTTCTTTGCCATATCTTTTTGCTGAGAAGACAATCCCTTATTTCTCTAGTTGTAATGTTGTGAGGAGAATTTCTCAAGGAATATAAAAATAAAATTATTCACATCATTTTTCATAATTAGCAAATATGTAAAAATTTCTTTATTAACTGCTTTTTATAAACACACTTTTACCATGACAATAATAATAAATAACCAAATGTGTGAGTTTTCTTCTAATTCTTAGGGAAAATGTTGACCAAACAGCAGAAGAGCTGATTGTGTCTAGCCAGGATCCCAGGGAAAAGCTTGCACCAAGTGTCACGTCAAATCTCCTACTGACTTTATGGCATAAAAGATCCTGCCCAGAAGTAAAAATTATTTTTTTCTGCCTTCTTCTGTGAGCCCTGGCATGCAAGGACTGTTTTGGGCAGTTGCATGAGTAGTTGTTGCTCTGTACCAAGGAATTCTTCGCTTCTGACAGGTGCCAATTATGCTGTGGACATCTGCCCTGAAGGCATTGAATCAAGCTGACAACTCATTTTATATCAATCAAACAACAACCATTTTCAATAATTTCCCATCCAGCTGGGACTGAATTTGCACAAGTGATCCATGTATTAGAGACATTACCAATCCACAGAGACATTCAGAACCATGATTATGTTCTGTTTTCCCACAGAAACTCTTGCATCTGCACAAGAAAGCAACAACTTCTTCCACTACGCAGGAGGATGCTGACAACTCAATTTTGGTCACTTGCTGCCAAGCTCAACTTGCAACAGTCAACTCACATCAGACTGGAAGGGGTTTTTTTATGTCCACTTGCAAATCCTGTCTGTTGATCCTCAGATGTGGATCTGTGAATCTGCAAGGTAATACTTTAGTATTCAGTACTGTTTAGCCACTGTCTTTGGCATTTTTTTAAACAAACATGTAGTAAATGAATGGGAGTTTTAATCCTGTTTTCTGAGTAGAAAGGGAGAGCTGGACTTATCACTAAAGCATTATTAGGAACAAGAGAAAATATGATGCAGAAATGTTCCAGATGGTAACTTTTCTTCACTGTGATAGTTTATTTTCAAAGTGGTACTGGCATGAGCCCAAATCTCATTCTGCTTTGAGCAGATAATACCTTCTTCACAGATATATATTTTTAAAATACATAGTTAATCAGAAAAATGCCTGGCACTGATTCCATTCCCTTTCTGACCTGTTAAACCATGATGTTGCTTATACAAATTCCTTCAAATACTTTATTTAATAGAACAGTATATTTGGAGGCAAGGATGTTCTTCTGGAAAGGACCAAAACATTCCCTTTGCCAGTGTTTGAAGTACCTTTGCTATCTGACTGGAGCTAGAGGTGACAACGAACACACAGACTTTGGGAATTTGGTTAGCAAGCCAGAAGAGTAGGCAGGCTCACCTCTTCTTGTATTCTGTCAAGTGCTGTGTCCTGCTGTTTGCATAACGGGACCAGCTTTTATTATTCTACTCTGTCCCTGCTACTGTGCACCAGGGCAGCACAAAGCAAGATTTAGTGCTTGGATATATTATTTGCTTGATAGCAATTGTTATAGTTAAGGCTGCACTGAGACTTCTGTCTTAACCTGCTGTTCTCCCATGCTCAGAACATTCTTTTTTTTTTTTTTTTTTTTTTTTNTTTTTTTTTTTTTTTTTAAATCCCTTTCATCTAAAATTTTTCATGCTTGTTATCAGCTGATTTTTTTTTTTTTGCAAGCCTGAATAAAATTCATTCATTCATATTTGAATTATGCAAGGAAGTGGGTGTAAGGAGAAAGGTCTCTTTTTTGCACATTCATAATTCACAAAAAAACCTGCATATTACAAGCTGAAACTTTCCAGGTGGCTAGTTTTGACTGAAGGGTAGTCTTCATGCTAATTACAAAGAGAGAATGACTGAAAGAAAAATGAAAGAAAAAAATTAAAAATGACACATATTGTGATTAACTCATTTGTTTTGTAGGTGTGTCAGACAAAAGTTACATTGTGAGCCACTTAGAGCAAGTTTAAAGTAACAATTTCATTTAAGTTAAGAAGAACTACCATAATTACATAATATCAATGTTTTGTGCTGCAATTTCACTAAGAATCTCCCTACAGAAGCTGCAGAAGCTTCTACTTATGCAAATGTGGAAGCTCACAGTGAAATCAGTGCAGAATCCTATGAATCATTAAATTTGGCCAGAAAGCCAGTCTAGGGAAGGGGGGAGTGGCGTGCAGTGCCAGCAACAGTCCCTGTGCTCTGGGTCTCGCTGAACACTGGACTGCAACGGAAAATAACTCGGGCTTTCTGCAGTTTTGTCCAACTTACTACACTGACTGTCAGGGACAGCAAACCCCTGAAGCTTTGTTTTCTCTTTTCCTTGCTGTATTCCTGTATATTTCTGGATATAACAGGCAGCACATAATCCAAGCACTCCATGGTACCAAAGGGTTGCTTCAGCAGAAGGTACCTGGGCAGCAGGAACTGGGAGGGTTAGAACAGTCTCCCTTAACACATGGAAAAAAGGTACTGTGACATGCAGCTCCATGTTCTCATAAAACACCTGGAAAGAAAGTACAAGTATATAAATAAAGCAATATAACTGTAATTTTAAACATCTGAAAGAATAACTGGCAATGGTTCGCATAGTAATTACTGACTTTGCTCCCCATGGACCAAAGATGAGTTCAGAAATTCCCGACTACTAAGTTCCCAGTAACCTCTTGGAGGCCAAATAAGGACTGTTGGATTCAGTGCAGGAATCCTCATCTCTTTTTATCCCTCAAATTTTGGGTGAAGTCAGGACAAATAAATTTTTCCCACTGATGCTGCTTTTTTTAAAAAAAGAACAAGTGAGTGAATTCTGAGACATAGTAGCTTCTGTAAGTAGAAATTTAAAACTTAACCTTTATTATTCCAGGTCCCTGTTCCAGGAACAAAAGGTCTTGATCCAGTCACTGAGCAGATGGATGCTACAATTGCTAAATAGAAAAGTGACAGCAGTGTCTGGCAATACTATGGCCATATAAAAAGTTCCTAGTCTTACATTTACAGTCATCATTGGCATAAGATCAAACCTCAGCACTGGGAGAAAACTGCAAAAAAAAGAAGTCACATCTGTTGCAATATATAAACTATCTATTTGAATCAAAAAGGGACAAGTGCTAGTGAGAGTAAAACCGATGCAGAGCTATGAAGGAAATATTGCAACCCTCTTGTGAATGCCTGATGCTGCCCAAGGAGTTAATGTCCCAGGAACCATAACAACTCTGCTCAAGCCTTTTCCTACTTTCCATTCATGGCAGTATAATGAATGAGATACTGTATACTGGCATTGTATCTCTCATCTTTCACCAGCCCTGTACTGGGATGACTCTATAGGTGTGTGTCATACTGCAGGTATTTCTTGCTGGTGGTCCTGTTCTGGCAGAAACTTGGAAGAAATTACTGATCTTGTACTTAACCCAGTATGTGCAAGTTATGTTCAGAGTATTTTTAATAGTCTTTTATTTTCTTCATCAGGTCTCTCTCTGATTATGTTCTACAAGTATTTGAAGTAGCTTGCTCTGAAAACTCTTCCTACACCTGTATGATAGTTAACATTAATTCCCAAGGATTGCAGTGCCCAAGACATGTTGACTTCAGCTGGATTTTTACTCGTTTATTTTTCTTATCTTATTTACACCCTTGCACACACTACAGTTCAATGACTGCAATTTGAGCACTCCTTCCTATCTAGCTGAACAATCTTCCCCAACACACCACCATCCTGATGTGTAATCACTCAGGAGACATAATCATTCACTTAGAACTAAAATAATTCTACCGTTTACTCCTTGCCTCCATTCTGCCCTTTTTCTCTGATTTATTGCACTATATTCCTTATGGAAATATTTTGACATCCATCCCCTCTATTCAAGTCTTTTACCCACCCTTGGAGGGAGTGCTTTGAACAGAGGAAGGCCAGGATGAGTGTGTATCTCATACACTCACCCTTTTATTCCAGTGTCATTTCCCCCACCTCCTCATTATATTCCTGAGCCCTTCCCCTCCTTCTAGTTTAGCTGTACCTACTACCTCTCCTAGAGCTGAGTCCTCCCTTCCCCCCCGCCCCTCCAGTAAATGTCAGAAAATATTTCCTCACAGCCTCTGCTACTCAGGATTGCGTCTGAATATAGGGATCCTGAGCCCCAGCCTTGTCTAAGCTCTCTAAATCACTTGACCCCAAAAAGGTTGTCATAGGACAGCACTTACCTACAGTGCAGGCTGGAGACAAAGTGCTGTTAAGGCACTGAATTCCTCCAGCTCTGAGCTCTGCAGTTTATTTAGACTGCAAGAAAGAAATTTAGTGAGCCAGAGCACTGAATTTCTTACTCGTTAAGCTTAGTCAAAATTACTGTGAAATTCCTTAATTAAACAGTTCAAGTTGAGAAGCAAAATGCTTTCTAATCCAGCCACCACAGTGCCCCACTAAGTCCTGTACCTTCGCCTCTTCTTTCTTGCTGCCCCCACGTTGTCATGTTCCCTCATGTGCTGCCTGTCGGTTTTGCTTGCTACGAGTGTCCCTCGACCCCCACACTGCACCGACAAGCAGAAAGCTCTTTATGCCAAGTATTGACCTAGTGGTGTGCACCAGCCCAGGCTGCAAGTGCATCTTGAATTTCTCGCTCCCCCGGGAGCACCTGATTAAAGGAGGATTTTCATGGTGTGTTGAGATTCAGAACATGGCTGCTATTCAGTAGCTGCTGGTGGCAGTTCTGAGCCGGAACACACACTGGGGCTCTGCTCCTTCTGTGGCAATAAACTGAGTCCTGGGACACAGAATTCTGCACCATTTCCCCCAGTGTGCAGAAGAGCACAAACAAGCCCATGCTCACACTTGCTGCCAGGCTGCTGTTCTTGTACTCAGGGACATGGGTTTCACCAGATTGTCAGTGATTCTCCACAGCAGGCTTCCACACCTGCATTCTAAAGTGTCTCAGCTAAGAACTGGATGTCACAGCTAAGGAACTTGAACGAGCTTTGCTGTTACTCAAGGTCAGTTTGGAAACATTTGGAAACTGAGAACATTTTGTGAGTGTCTGCACACCTGCACAGGGCCCCAGAACAGCACTTGCACATGCAGAAGACCTCACAGCACAGAGTGCCTTTTACAGGCCTCAACAGGCTCAGCCTAATCACAAACACAGTGTTTAGAGGAATACACAACCTAAATTAATTTCTGCTGTTATAAATCTAGAAAAAACTTCTCTGTAGCCTAGGAGATGGCTCTGGAGTCACAACACCGATGTGTACAGCCGTGCAGAATACAGTTCACAATTTTGTTTCTTTCTTCTCTTTCTAGTAATTGAAGTTTTAATTATAGAAACTATGCTTACAATGAAGTTTTAGGAAAACAGAATATTTTAAACAGAGGTATGTATTTCCTTTATTTTCTATGGTTTGATTTATGGATTTTCAAATTTACCACTTCAGCCTGAACTCATAAAGCAGAAAAAATACTTTAAAATTAAGTTGACAGTGCTTTAGGATGAATTATGGATACTTTTTTTTGGCTTCTGATAGTTATTGGCTTCAAGATATTCTTCTGGCTGAGAAGCTGTAAACAAATCACAGCAGCAAAAATACAAGCAAGGAAAAACAACTAAACAAATTATATCAGCTATAATATTAATAATTTTGATGCTGAATTTGGCTCCTTTGGGTCTAAACCAAACTAGCTGTATTTATTTCATAATCTTTATTTTTCAGTTCACTTATCCACAGTGAATATATCCATGTGTATGTGTTACCCCTCCAAGAATGACTGAGTCTCCATCATGAGGAAAATAAAATAAAACTTTTTAAATTACCACAAACTCTTTAATTTATTTGAAGTCAAGTCTGCAAGAGGGGAATTCTAGTGCTTCATTTTACATATTATATAAATGTAGCTTTCCCTGGTATATTTTTCCCCAACTCCTTATAGTGCTAACTTGTTAAAAATCATGCCACTCTTTTCATTATTAACTGAAGCTCAGGACTATAAGGAGCTGTTGAAGCACTCACCCAAGAGACCAACCAGAACACAGGCGCTGCAGTGGAAGGATTAGTGAGCAGGATGATCAGACACTCATTTCCAGCTTGGAGTGGCCACAGCTGACTGCAGTCACATCTGGCCACCGGATGTGCACCTCTCCATGTGAAAGTTGTGGATACTGAAAAGTTAATTAAAAGCATTTTCCAGCTCTGCAGGATGTATGCTGTTCCTTTCTGCTATGCTGATGCACATGACTGTGTATCTTGTGCAAGCAGTTACTGGGCATGAAAAACCAGGAAGTGGATGTTAAAATTCATTGTACTATTAAATGAGGAATCATATCTAATTTAATTAAGAGATAAATATACCCTTACTAGTAAGTAAATGTCAGGGATATCAGTTGTACTTGCATATCTTTCCAGTCATCAGAGTGCTTTAAAACCCTTCTCACTCACAGTTTGTTTCTCTGAAATAGGAAAACAAGGTTTTTTCAGGTGGTGCATGAAGAAAGAGTTCAAAGGACTTGACCAAAGAGTATCAGCAAGTAAACTAAAACTTTATGCTATCAATAAAATCCTTATGGGAATATGTCATAAGCACAGTGTCTTTGCAGTTGAGTTGCAGGAATTTAATGGCCAAGGAATTGAAAATTATGACCAAGATGGCTGGCTCTTGTAGCTTCATGCTTGCCTTGCAGTCTGCATAAAAAAATTTGGAAATTATCTTGGAGCTTCACATAGTTATCAGGCCTGAGCTGTCCTAATGACTGAAAGCAAGATGTTTCAAAGAAACAAGTTGATGATGATCCACATGTTCATAACATGCATGTGTTTGCCTTGTCATGGTATTGTCATCACAGTCTTTAGACAACCTCAGACATTACAAATATCAGTGTTTGCATTTCAATTTTAAAACTTCTGACTTTTAAAATCTAAAGATTGCAGAGAAACTATTTTGGAGAGCAAACAATAGAATATTTAGAAGAAGAAAGCAAATATTTTGTTGAAATAATTTTTGGGAAAAGCCTTCAAGGATTTTGAAAAAGTCATTCTTTATTACCATGTGGAGCTTAAAGGGTCATCTATTAAGTTCTACTGTACCTGCATTTGAATGATAAACTGTGGGAACTCACAAATTCCCAGGCAAGGAGATTCCCTTTACTTTGGAAATCTATAGATTTTAGACATATTTTTCCATAGCACTTTGTGATATCAGGTATCACAGTACTTCGTGCCATCATTTGCATGGGTGAAGTAAAGACTGGCAGTAATCTGATTGCTCACTTTGAACTGAACAACCACACGAGATGCTAACACAGAAAATCACCCTTTGATTTCTCAAGAGATAAATTGCATCTGCAAACCATGTCAAGTTCCATTTGGAGTAAGCTCTGGTGTCTGTGTAGTGCATTTCTGCCACTGCTTATTCTTTCTTTTTCTGTTTTTTTAGAGAGGAAATGTCTGCATTCTAGCTGCTAACGAAAGAAGAGGTTAATTCTGAAATACTTAGTCACTTTAATACTATTTTACTGATGCTGTGAAGAAGTGACAGAATCCTGTAGTTAAGATGATTCAAGAGATAAGGGGGAGGAGAAGGTGAAGAAAGATTATATAAAATATAATGTATATAAAATTATATTGCTTCTACAACTGCATTGTTTTCAGTATAGTGTCACGCTCTCAGTGTGGGGGAATTCTGCATGTGTCATGATTCTACAGATGTTCTTGTACACCACATGCAGCTGCACTATTTGTCATGGGCAAATTTAATAGCAAGATGCTAGTTATGTGTTCCCTCTAATCTCAGTTCACAAAAAGACAGAGGGGAAAAACCCTCAACCCACTACCTTGCTTGCTTCCCTTCCTTATATAGCTTTTTAGAACACTTTAAAACAAATATTGGAAAAACCTATCTTTTATACTAAATTCTGTAACACCTGCAATTACAGCTCTATTACCTTTGCCAGAATAATCTAGTTCTTTCTAATGTTTATAATGCTAATTAAGTAATTTTAAGTACCTGAAGAGGTCATATTCCTAACAGTGGGGGTTCTTCAAGAGCTTGATCCTTCAAAGGGGAGAATAATTTCTGCTAAGTCCCAAGTATTCTCTGTTCTCAGTGACTTGCAGATGAAACACAGAAGCACTCCATACAGCAGCACAGTAGAGCCAAGTGCTGTCAGAAATTTTACAGAGTCAAACTCAGAAGAGCTTTCCTACTCTTGTAATTTTAAATCCTGGATCCTCTCCTTTAGGTATTCTCTGTCCTAAACTTTGTTGGTCCACAGGCAGTGTGTTAACCATCTCTTCAGAGAGGACCATACCCTTGGGTTCCAGCTTCTTGCAGATGTATCCAGGGAGGAGAACAAGATTTTGCAAATAGAAAAGAGAAGAAAAAAATAAAGGGGGAGCAGGAGGGGTTTCACTTGGAAAGCCTATAACATACTGAAATATGGGTTATTTAGTTAGTTACAAGGGAAGCAACTGAAGAACTGGCAGTGCAAGGAGAAATTTGGATTTCAGAGGATTGAAACTGAAAGCTGAAGTAGAAGCATATCCAACTAAACCAAGCAGGACAATACTCAAAAAGAAGGTACAGCTAGAAGACATTAAGGGTGTTACACTATCAGTAAGTGTATGAACAAAAAACAGATGTTATAAATGAAAAATTTAAATTTAATTACTGTCTCTCCTATAGTACAAGAAAGACATTAACCTGTTCCAGTGGAGGCTACAGCAGAGAAACCTGTGACAGAGGCTGAGGGCACTGTGGTTATTTAGCCTTGAAAAGGCCAAGAGAGCAGGGGGATCTACTGCTGTTTGGAAATATTTCCCAAGAGGCTACAAAGAAGACAGAGACAGGTTTTTCTTAGATGTGCACAAGGACAGGAAAGAGACAACATCCAGAAGTCATACCAAGAGAAATTCTGACCAGGGCTTAGAAAAATCAGTTACCATGAGGGTGGTGAAACATTGGCAGAGAATCCCTGGAGGGCTGTGGCTCTCTCATCTCCAGATGACAAGGTCTGTATGTCGTCTCTTTGAGAGTAATCACATTTAACAGACCACCTAAATATTAATATCTACACTTGTAACCTTAAAATATACATATATTTACAAGTACAGTTGAAACTCTGAGTGCTTATAAAACATAAAAGAAAAGATGGATCAACAGGGTAAATTTTTTTTTGCCATGAAAAAATCACATCTTTAAAATAAATATACCATTTAGTTACAATTGTATGTGAGGTATTTTAGAGAAACTTGAACCTTGTACATGGTGAAAACTGCATATATGTAAAATACATAGTCATGTATCAAGTTGATGTAAATGTTCTTCTTGTTCGTAGGAAGCTGATCAGATAATTTTGGAAATGTATAACAAGTGTTTCTGTTATTAAAGACGTGCATCTGTGAACACAGCCTGCCAAAGAAAATGGAATATTCAGTCAGTCTTTTCAGAAGAATGCCAGCAAATAGCATTGAAATATTTAATAGAGATGTGAAGATATTAGTTTCTAGTCTTCAGATGATTACTTAGCTCAAAATTTAAACAGATGTGACTGTGACATCTCTCATTCTGTTTCTAATCCATCTCTAATCATATATATGAGATCTAGTTGTGTTTGTGTACTGACCCAACTTCAGAAATTGTTGTGAACTACCTCATATAAAACCTGCCTGCTAGTGCCTTTCTGTGTGTCTGTATGTCTGATGTATCTTAGATTCATGCATGTTTCCTAATTATCCTATACATTTATCAGGTTACATTATGGTCTCCTGCAGTTACAAGAATGTTTAACTTAGCACTACAAACTATAGCTCTCAGTTTAATAACCACAGTATTCCTGATGATTGGGCAAATTATATTGGTGATGAAAATCAAATACTTTTTGTTAGCTGGCCTCCTGATGGCAGTGAAGAAATACAAGTCAATCAGACTTTGAATTACTCTAATTCAAGAGAAGTCAGGAAAGTGTGAATGTTTCCAAGATCTGCTGCTCAGTCATGACTCTGCAGTCATAGCACCGTTCACAAATCCTTGCTCTGCATTTCACAGACTATTCCAAGGGACTTTACAGCCCAGTAAATGTGATTTTGCCATTATTAGTAAAAAGCAAGAACGTTTTTATTGACATGACAGTGTAGGGACTTGGCAATACCCTGGGTTTTCCCGGGCCTAGATACATTTTAACTTGGTTTAGCTGTGATAGCAATTGTCCAGCTGTGAGGCACTCTTGACTGTATTTGTTTTAGTTTAACTCTAGTTTAGGGTAATAACAAATGGTTATTCGTTGTGAACTGAACTGCTTACAACTCTAGAGTCAGCTGTGGGGAAGAGTGCAGACACATTTGACACAAATCAGCCATTTAATCATAGTTAGATGACAGCGTTAAGAAAACATATAAAACTAAATCCAAGCAGACACCAGGCTGAGAGGAAAGACATCCCTCTCTCATGATTATCACACTAATCCTGGTGATAAATCATCATAATAATCCCCCATTCCTTTTGAGGAATACCAATCTTAAGACCCAACAGAGAACTGGAGGAGCAAGCGCAACACCAGAGAAGAGGAGATTTTTAGTGTAGCAATTTTAACTATTTTTAATGAGGTCTTCCTATACTCATTAAGTATTTTTGACTATTAGACTGTTTAAAACATTAATTGGACTAACAATAAATTCTTAGATTCATTTATATTCTTTTGCCTTTTGCCAGTACATTTTTGCCAAACAGAAGACTTTGAGTGTAATAGCATATCATAACATTGCCAACATCTTTAAGGATCTGGAAGCTGAAACAAGTATAAAGATGACTGAAGCTCACAAGCACTTTTGGCCAGTTGCAGTCAATGCTGCTGTGCTCTGTTTTCTTATGGACAAGCTGAATAAAACCAATCCAGTGAATTAGCCCTCACTCGAGGTTACCACTCAGGAAGAGGTCAGTGTGTTTGCGTGCTGCTGTTTTAATCTAGTGCTACCACTGGCTTACCACTTTCCCTCTGGTTACAGGCTTTTACTGCTGTATTTCACAAGGCAATGCAGTGAACAAAACCTTCTGAGAACATAAGCCTGAGTGTAAAGAACCCAACTGCCTGTGTAACACCCTCAACTGTCATTTACTTTGGTCTGTCTGAAAGGGTAAAGCTTACTTTCAAAACCCAGTTAGTTCTCCCAGTACAGCACAAACCCTGCACAAGCTCCCATTTACCACTCTGTGTATGTACACCTGTACGTGTGGCCAAGCAGCCCACAGAGCAGTCCTTTGCCTTAAGATTTTCAGGTCTTCCCTGCATGCCTTCCCGATTCAGCACAGTACAAGGGAATATGGACAAGTTTGTGTAGTTCTGCTTGAGTCTCCTTGCTGTAGCTTGAGCTGTTCCTGCTGCCAGCTGGTTCTGCCAGGCCCCTGGAAAACTCCCTCCTCAGGGAAGAAGATCCGTCTGAAATGCTTCCTACAGGTTGCATTTGCTCTGAACCAGTCCAGGCTGCTTTCTCATTAAGGATAGAAAAGCATGATGGCTTCACAGATGTTGCTGTGGCTGGGGGCACCTGTTGCAGGGACAGCCAATTTTCTCACTCTCTACTTTCCATCTTCACCTCAAACACTGGGAAACACATCAACTTTCAAAGTAGCTCTTCATGTCCTGAGTGCTGGTGCCACATGTATATATTCCTCCTAGAATGAGCTGAATGGAAAGTGTTGTATAATGATCTCTCATTTAGCTTAAAGTGTCATCTTTTCCTTCACTGCATTTTGTCTGTGAGAAGTTTGCTGAGTCTTGTGCAGCTGTGTTCTTGCTCTTATTTGGCACAGATCTCTCCTAAGTTCTGCACACATACCAAGAGTTTCCTTCTTCCCTTTGAAAAGAGTGACAAATGGGTACAGAGCAGAGGAGCCCAAAGCCTACATGGATGTGAACCAGGGCTAGGATGAAAATATTAACCTGATAAAAGAGATTTCTTTGGCTTCTAGTGCATATGTTCTGAGTTGGAAAATAAAATTCCAAATGGAGAAGAGAAAGGGAAGACAAAGAAATTCAGATGCTGACCCTACTTGTTTCCAGAGCACACAATATCTACTATACTGAAACATAAATCAGCCAGCCAGTGAATTCTTGCCCAGTATCCTCAAGGTTATCTGGCAGTTAACTACAAGCATCTCACATAAGGACATGTGCAATGACTGACTTTAGCAAGGTGACAAAGACCTGCTCTTGTTGAGGTTGGGATGCTCAGGATGCTCACCACCACATATGGCTGGGCCCTGCCTTTGATACATTTCTTACTGAGCTGCGTAAGCAAGATACAGTTCTGCTCAGAAAAAACACACTATATTAATTATTTAAAAATTAACTGGAGTTAAACCAATTGCCATTGTCAGGCATGCTAACCTTTAGAGCCGATCTAGCATAAAATCATGGATATCTATAGGGAGTTCCCTCAGATCATTTGATCAAATTATGCTCTTAAAGTACACTTCAAAAATGTCATCCTGGTGTAGGAGGAAAAGAAAGAAAATAAGGCAATGGAATTAATGGAAATTTGGAGAAATGAAATGTTGTATCATGTATTTTGACAATGTAGGCATCAGTAGGTTTGCCAGACAGATCAGCTTCAGATTTGACTTGAGCAAATTAAGCTAGTCTAAAGCACAAGCTCCTTGCTAGTAATTTTCTTGGCTTTTTCCTCTTGAACCATTTTACAAGTTTATTTACATTATAACAGCACTGGCCATGCATCTCCCGTGTTTGAGGTCATTCCTCAGCCCCAGGTGTTGTCCTCTAAACTTTTTGTGCAACCCCAGCCTCATCACTGGTGAAATGGTGTGAGGAGCAGAAATGGCCTTGGCTTTGTGTGAGCACTGCTCAGCAATAATTAAAACATCTCTGAATTATCAACACTGTTTCCAGCACAAACCCAGAAGACAGCCCAGTACTAGCTGCTATGAAGAAAATTAACCAGAAAATCTAGACCAGTCAAAACCAGCACAACCTTAAACTGAGTGTGCTGGGCTGGAAGGTATTTGGTGGTGTTGGGATTTTTACTTGTGAATGCTACAAATTTGACTGAAGCCTAAGAAACATTTTTTCAGATTGCTTTAAAACACGCTTATACTTTAACACTGTCTAGCCTCACACAACATGCTGTGATTTGATTTTGCATTATTATTATGATGTATTAGAATACCAAGTAATAAAGACCGTAGTGAATTCAGATTGGAAAAACTAAACATCAGTCCTCTTGTTTGATTTTCCTAAATCTCTTTCTGACCTAAGCACCTAAATATCCTCCGTCTGGTCAAGATCCACACCTTGACCAGACGGAGGATATTTAAATTATCCTATTCTCTACCAGAGAACAGAATAATTCTAGGCAATTAAGACACTTGCCCACATCCATTTCATCTGCAAGATCTTTGGAGGTGCAAACAGAACACTGGATGGGAAGATTTGCTAATGCTGATAGTGCTTTAGATCACTTGATAATCTTTTTCCTGTGATACTTATTACTGAATGGAAATCAAATGCATGCATGTTAGGACTAGTAACAGATGGCACTTCTGTTCTGTGAGGAAGAAATAGGGGCAAAGGGGCAGCAAAGTTGAACCTCCCCCCTTCCCTGTCTTACCAGGATTCATTGTGTTGCCCTCCTGTTACAGTTGGCTGTGACTCTTTCTTGTTATAAAGAGATGTCAGAAGTTAGAGAGAGACAGACGATAACCTTAAATCCTTTACTGCGTTTTACCAGGATTCTGAAAAATAAAAAATAAAAAAATAAAAGCCAGCTGAGGGAGTTGGAAAATGTCAGTGAGGCATTACACAAAGAACTTGATACATTTGTTGACCTTTCTTCTTCCTCCACCCTTCTCCTCTAAGATGGATTTAGTAGTAGTGAGTGCTTAGTGCTATAAGTGCTTTCTTAAAAATAATTTAGATGCTATTGTCTGTCTGCCTGCACTTGGAAAACATAGCTGTTTCAATGAGCCCCTGCTGAAACGGAAGAAAAAGGGTTTATTGAAATGCCTCCAAAAATGCACCAAAATTTCATTCTTCCCCTTGTCTGCTGAAACCCATCTTGTTCATGTTTTTATAGCCTTTTGTTTTATTTTTTTAATTGTACCATTGTATTCAGGGTCTTTTCATTCTTCTCCGCTATTTTACGATTGGTGTGTGTGGTATTAAGAGCTGAAGGCAGAGATGAGAGGCGAAGTGTTTTGAATTGACTAATTTGCAGGCAAGAAATAAAGCTCTTGTAAGGTGGTCCCAGGGGTATCTTTGCCATGAACACTATTTGAAATTACATGTAATCTGGTACATTTCAAAGGCAAAACATTTCCTATTCTAAAGTATCTTCCTGAGCCAGGGTTGGTTTACCTGTTTCCAGAGAATAATAAACTCCACCGAGGCCAAGGAAACTCCTTCTCTCCCCTCTCAAAATTCCTGCTTTTTTTCAAAGGGGCAATTGCAGCCAACAGTTTATTTCTATCCTATCTTTTGCTGCTCTAATGACTCAGTGCTCACTACTAATACATAGCTGAATGCACCTCTGGATTAAATACCAAGTAACAGAACCCAGCACATCCCTGTACAACACAATAAATAATGGTGTGGAGTTCTCCTGCTGTTTCTTAAAACAGTGGAAAATTTAGGTATGGTTCTTACAGACTTTTAAATTTTTAAGCATTTCACCATATAACTTTGATCTGGCAATTTCTTAACAGAAACTGTTCCTCTTCTAGAGAAATCTGATTTCAACTGACCTTGGAATGTTGTATTAATACTCTTTCTCAGCACAATTCAGTGCTTCTAGCCTTGTTCACATACTAAAAGGCTTACACACAAAATTCCACATTTAATTTGTTAAGGCAGAAATTTCAGAAAAGCTTTATGTTTAGAATTTTGTCCATATTTTGGTGAAGGCTTAGCTGGTCTTATAAAATTACATACTAAATCATCATCTGTGAACATATTCATATACTCTAAGGAATCTTTCTATATGTGTATGATTTAAGCTTATGATATCCAGAAGCTGCATTGCATGGTTTTAAAAGATTATAAAATATTTTAAATTAGGAAACTGACCACAAATAAACCCCAAAGCTTTTGAGAAAATAAACACTGATAAATATTACAATTAATTTCACAGCTGTTTTTTTCTAAATCTTTTAGTTACAGAAAAATAAAATCATGCTTTGTGAACATTCCAAACTTACACAGATCATTGTTACACCATTTACTTGATTTTCTCTTTAGCTCTCCATGAAGAGAAATCAGGGTACCGTGTATCTACAATAATGACCCAACATTTTTGTATTTTAAAATTTATTTTATATTTATTTTTAAAAATAAAAAACTTCAGTTACATTGATTTTAAAAATCCGCATGCTTGAGCTCAAATGTACTGGCTCTACATAATATTTTTTGAAGTGTGCACAATGTTAAATAAATTACATTACTTGAACAGAGATACTGAAGATTCCAGGATAGAACAAGCAGAAAAAAGGGATTTGAAATATTCAGAAAGAAGAAATTTCTAAAAGCATGAAAAGTGAAAAGTTCTCTCCTCAACCTAATATTGATGTGAGGCAGCAGAATGTCCAGGATGACTTGTGCCGTCAATTTGCATTTACCAGTCTCAGCCCTTTGAAGGACAGATTTTGTACTGTGAGTGACCCTAACGTGTTGCATTTGGATCTCTACCAAATAGAAGTCATAATAAAATATTATGCCCCACGGACAGTCCTTACACCTTAACTCTTGTTTTTCATGAGGTTCTGTCAACTTTAATTCTTAATTTATGGGAACTTTGCCCAAATCTAACTTGGAACTAAATATGTCCAGTGTTCACAAAAACTTCAAAAAAAGGCACTGTTGTTCCTCAGTAGTGTTTATCTCCTGGACTGGTCCCCTTATCAATTCTGAACTATTAGATCAGTCTGGACTAGACGCTATTACTAACAACCATGTGAAAACGTAACACTTACCTTGAAATAAAAGAACCTTTCTACCAAGTTAGTTATTAATACCACTGGTCTATAGAAATTCTACCACAACCAGAAAAATAAGCCAGGCCTTCCCATGACTGCTGAGTGCTGTGACACATTAACACACCAACAGCACTACACCTCCAACACTGAGCCTCTGAGGAAAGTTACAGTGCCTGGCTCAGGCTCTCGCTGCTTTCTGAAATCAGAGGGAGCTGCTTGCTCTTCTGTATTTGCACGAGTCATCTGCCTTGCACAAGTATACTTGAGCAACAGATCTGACCCTACTGGAAACTTGCTAACCCCTCTCTGACCCAACCAGTTTCTAATGCCAGCATAAGGACTTCTGTTTCGTCCCTTTCATTGCCTGTGTGTAATGTCACCTTCAGTGAGACTTTGACTCAATTTCTTTTTTTTTTTTCTTTAGATAAATTTCTAACATATCCGCTTCAGTGTGCATTGAAATGTTCGTATAGGTAATATGCAGGGAAGACATCAGCAGGAATCAATTGCTTCATTCTGGGATGCTTTTCAGACACAGGAGCATTTTGCTAATACAGAATACCTAGCCAGAAAGCAGCACAATATCCTAGCTCAGCTGATTTATTGAAACTATATTTTTGAGGGCTGTTTTTTCCCTTTGGTGACTCATGTGATGTGGTGCCATTTAAACACTGTGTGTAGAACACATGCTTGTTTGAACACTTCATTATTTGGCTCAAAGTAGTACAGCATATTGTTCTGTTTAGGGAACAAGTTTGAATTTACCATTGACTCAGGAGAACTTCACAATGTATCGCTGGGTCAAGGACAGGAAGCTGCAGCAGAAATAGCTATGGAAAAGGCATCAAAAGAAGGCCACTGGGTTATACTTCAAGTAAGTCAAAGCTCTTCATTACATCAGTGCTGCACTGCAGTGTTAAAAACTGAAGCTGTTTCAAAATAACATGTGCCTACATGAAAGGGTACTAAATAGTGATTTAAAACTTCCTTTGTCTTTGCCACAAGGGAAGCACAGAACTTCATCTGTATATGTGACTATCGCTGAATATCACATAAAATATGAATTGCAACTATCTTGCATGTAAGGAGTCAACTAACATATTTTCCCAAGCACATGATATCTGATTTACTAATTTATTATCCATTAAAAAAAATCCTTCAGTAAATAAATGTGTAGCAAAAAGAATTGTTACGCTGTATAATCAGATGAATAGATACAAACAGGGAAGATTGCTGTCATTATGCAGTGTATTGTGCTAAACAGATGCACACAATTTTTTTCAAATATTGTGCAATATCAAACTGCTTCCTTATGTCTGGGTTTTCTTGTATCAATAAAATGTTTCAAATTTCAAATCAATAGCTCACTGGGAGGCCTATTTTTTCCTCCCTTCTCCCCCCTCTCCCTCCTTATCTCTGAATATTTATTTTGTAGTAAAGTGGCTGGACACATTAGAGAAATTACTGAAGAAAACCAGGGAAGGAAGTCAGCAGGGCAATTGGTTTTTAGTGTGGGGAACCTGCTCCTTTCCCTAAAGCACATCTCATTCCAGAGTGGATTTAGGAAACCTCCCACTAAAATAACTGATAAACCACTGTAATACTGCCTGATCACCATGCTGCACTGGACAAATTTGACCAGGCAAGCAAAACACCACAGAAATAAAACTTCAAAAATGTGAGTATTAAACTTCTCATTTTAAAGACACTTGAAACAGTGAAGTCACTAAAAGCCTTTACAGGGTATGCAATAATAAAGCAGAATTAATTTCATTTCTTAAAGATTTGTTCACATATCCTAGAGTGACCGCACATCTATCACAAAAAAAAAAAAAAAAAAAAAAAAAAAAAAAACACCCACAACTACTTCTTTCAATTTTAAAGCATCACATAGTTTCTAGTTAAGTACCTGGCTGTGTGCATGAGAAATGAAGAATTTGCAGTCACTACAGCTAATTACTGTAGTACAGAATAAGAATTTATTTTGGTTTCATCTAGCTTACTTTGGTTTATCTCGAGATGCACAGCCATGTGGTTTTGTGTCTCTGGAATATCTTTTACATATTCTGCGCATGCAGTGCACTGGAATTAGGTCTTCAGCTGAGGTAAATCAGTGAGGTTCACTACACCAATTTATATTCCTAAGGGTTTGGTCCAAAACATTTGGATCATACATGAGAGGAAAGCATGGCTTGGTTGCTAGGTTATGGTACTTTCCTCTGTCCTTTTTAATTTTTGGGTTGGAAGGCTTTTAATGAAAACAATTTTTCTTATTGATGCTTAAATGATACTTACAAACACAGGTGTATATAGGTAGTAGTTATAAGCTCTGATCAAAGATATGGTCAAAGAAATCAACTATCTCTTTGGAACACAAATCTGTATTAAAGAAAGAGCATCCACCTGAGTGCTAAGAAACTCAACAATTAAAAAAAAAAAAAAAAAATTTGCTTTTTCGGCAGTATATTCTAAAAAACCTCTGTGAAAATTACAAAGGCTTTTCTTCTTTTTCTCTGGTATAGAATAACCTCTTCCAGCAATAAAAAAAGGGCAAAATCGCCAGCCACCCGCGCGGCGGAGGGAATGTCACCCAAAGTGCTGACAGACGCACAAAGAAACCCGCGGCTGCAGCCGCGGCCACACCACGTTTGTCGCCAACTTCTGCCGGCGGCTGCGGCTCCGCCGAGCCCGCTGCGGCCCCCGGCCGGGCCCAGCCCCTCCACCCGCGCGGCGCCGCCTTCCCCGCGCCCGCCCAGGTGCGCTCGGGGTG
>VZTR01020589.1:176200-206067 GCA_013400775.1 Chaetops frenatus | reverse complement strand
CCCGGCAGCCCGTGCCGAGGCGCGGGCGGGCTCGGGGGCCCGGCCGGGGAGCCCCGCGGGAGAGCGCGTACGCTCCGCGTCTGACCCCGGGCAGGGCTGCGGGGCTGCCACGGCGGCCCCGGCCTCCGGGGGAGGTTTCCCTCCTGCAGACGCTCGTGTTAACACTGGAGTGAGGGCGTACGGGACTCCCCACGCAGGGCCGCACCCTCAGCACCCGCTGCCACCACCCAGGCGCCGGCGGGGAGAGTCTGTACGCCGCCCCGCGAGCAGGAGCCTCCCGCCCGGGCGCCTCTGCGAGCCCGGTCATTACCCGTGCGGGAGGCAGCGCGGCTGGAGCGGTGTCAGCAAAAGCAAGGCGCACCCTGCACTTTCTTCCGCGGTTGGCACCCGGGGGACAGGGGTGTGACATGGGCAGCAGCCAGAGGTCACAGACCTGCGGGGCTGAGGCGACTCGACCGACAGCAAACCCGGGCGTCCGCCCGTCGAGCTGGGGTTTGTGCCTGGGGAAGAGCAAACACGGGCTTGAACGGGCACGCTCTGTTAACTCGTTTAAATGGCCACAAGCACAGTGCTCTTCCTGAGGAATTACACCTTAAACAGACTTGACTGTTTAATAAACCAGCCCTGGTCCCCTGCAGAGGTGACCTCTGATCCCATAGCAATGCAAAGATTTCTTGTAGTGCCGTGCCCGCACTGCTGCGGCCGAGCGGCGATAATGACCAAGGGACTGTGTGTAACAAAACTATTTCGGCAAGAGGGAGGTGGAAAGGTCCTCTCGCACATCTGTGGGGCATTTGCTGATTATCGCTGCCTGTGGCAGTGGCCATGCCTGGCGGGTGGAGGGCTCCTCACTGCACCCGGCATTTGTTAGATGGTGATGGGAGCAGGTTGCAAACAAGTCCCTTCCCAGCCCATGCAAGCCAGGCGCGGGCGAGACGAGTGGCTCGCAGCCCCCATCCTCACCTGAGAACACATTTGCCATCTCACCTCCTCCTCCCCCGCAGCCCTGAGCAAGGCAGGTGTAGAAAGCTCCCAGCGCCACAGGCGGGGGCTTCATAGCCACGCAGCCCCTGGGAAAGAGGCAGGCGAGAAGAGAGGCAGGAGTGCAACAGGCCCTGCAGACACGCGGCACCAGCCGAGGCTCCCCCCGCCTCCCCGCCGCCCCGCTCACCTGCAGCGCCCCGCGCCATCCCGCGGCCGCGCCGGCCCCGCCGCACCGAGCTCCCGCTGCGGGAGGAGGGAGAGGCATCCGAGGAGACAAGGGGAACAAAAGGACGAGATCAGAAAAAGGAATAAAAGAAGGAAATGTAGCGAACACTAAAAACAAGAGGAGGAATTTTCCCCGTGGGGAAGAGGGAGGGAAGCGCCACTTACATGAGCTTTTCTTTTCCTCTACAATTCCTGCAGAAATTCTGACAATGCACGTGGTCGTTTTTCCTTTCCCATCCCACACAGACCTGTTGTTGTTTTACTTTCATTATTTCACTTTATTGCATCAGAAATGCTGAATCATAAAACAGGGGTTAGTGAAAATGGTATTTATCTTACAGAAATAAGCCCCATATTATTTTAAAGATCCCCACACTACTGCTGTTATTATTATTATTATCATCATCATCATCATGCATCTTGGCAGGTTGAAAGGTATCTCAGAACAGTAAGAATTCAGTGGTAATTTAACATCCCACAGCAGTACTTTAAAGGCTTCAAATGGCAGTTTGAATTTTAAGTCAGTACAAGTGTAAATAAATGGATGCACTCCCACATGTCTGTTGTTTTTAAACTTGTGGTGATACTAAAATATTTGCCTAACAGCTTTGAGTTGTAGCAGAATTTCAGCTCATATATACACATGCGCGTGATATTGAATTAAACCATTTGTCATTCTTTTTCCATAAAAGACACAATTTGGCTCTCAGCAAACCATTTGAAATAGAAATTATGATGATGATACCACAGCTCCATTTTATTTTATAGTACTGTATTGATTTTCAAATAGACAATACATGTATTTTTGTAATGGTCTAAAAGAAGATATTCTGCCTTTTTATTTTACAGTTCTTATGCTATTACTTGCTTTCATTTCAATAAAGGATGGCATTTTTCAGAGATGCTACCATAAATTGCTTCATTTAATAAGTTGCTACACAGAATAATAATGTTACACCAGAGAGCAGCACTTCATAATTTGGAAGAAATAACTATTTTCTTTAAAAAATATTCCTGTCTCTTTATTTCTAAATTAAAATTATCTTTCTGCTGTTTTCTTTCAGAAGGATAATCTGATTATTAAAAAATTCTTCTTTTTTTCTTGCAAGCATTGGAACTTGGCTGTGACATAAAGGGGCTAATTAAAATGGGGAACAAATTAGATTAATTTCCACAGATATAATAGTGATATAAAAGTCATGTTCTCAACAATGACTCCATAATAGAACTATTTCATTTATGCCTAAGCAGGTTCCTTATTCTGTCTAGTGAGGATTGCCAGCAGTGTCTTAGTGACAAGGTTTTTATTATTTTTTTGACAGTTTGATAGGAAGTCGGTACTTGCTTCAGGGTTTGCAGTCTCTTCAAACCTGGATTATGAAGGCTACCATAAAAACATGTATAAAATGCTACCTCCCCAAAGTGCCATCCGTTATGGCCTGCACCCCAATGTGGAGATTGCTTTTGTAATAACTGCAGACAACATGCTCCATATGCTATTAGAGCTGCAATTCAAATACTCAGTCACTGAGGAAGGAGTCTCCTAAGCTGTGGAAGACAAGGTCAGTCAAAACATAGAGCAGGCTTCAAATTTGTCACAAGACAGTTTTTGCCTGTGTCTGTGGGTTTATGTTTAGTGGTTTTTTTGCCTCCTATGGACACCAATTTCAATCGAATTAGATATTTTCATACCTATTTTTTTTGCAGGGAAATTTGCAATGAGGGATCTCTAGTATATGCGAGACATAAATACATGCATTGTTTTGCACCACAGAGGAAAAAAAGATCTTGCTGGAATGTTACAATACATTAATAGTGCTGTGCCATTTAGGATCCTTTATCAGGTTGCAAAATGCCATTATTTCCAAACTATAAGGCAGAATTTTCTTTTATTCCTAACAGCATGGATGTGCACAGGTCTTCCACTCCTTCCCCATTTCACAGGATAAATCCTCCATATCCTTCATACTGTGACACGAAGGCACAGAAATACTTTCACTGCATAAAGTTAAGATACACAAAGTTTATCATTTCCTTTACATTTATGCAGTTCTGGGTACAAGAGGCACTTGCCTCATGCAACATGGCATTTCTTAAGGATGAAGGCAGAGCTAGACGACACAAATAAAAAAATCTTTCAGAAGTATGGAAGATCAGATATTTTATTCAAACACCAGCAGAATGATACTCACATAAACTGATTTGTTTTCCAGAATATGAAAGACTGGATTCGCTCGTACATGAGGTAAGACATTCTCTCCAAGAACGTAACCTAGGTCTGAACATATGTGTGCTTTGCTTCATCAATCTTAGGGGATGCATGGCTTTAAATATCATGAGTGTAGATGCCAGTAACAGGCAGTTGTGAGTGACACTTCAGGAGCTTATTTCTCATTTCATTTATTTAAAAACTGCTTTCATTATCTGCCTCCTCCAAACATGTAACTCTTCTCCATATATCAAATTGTTCTAATTTGTGTGGAAAAAATTATCGTGAAATGCTCAGGACACTGAAATCCTCTCTCTGCATACTAGGAAGCAAAATGCAAGGTCTCTTATTATGGTCTGATTCCCATTTCAATGCAGACATGGAAGTAAGGTTGGTACATTCTTCTCTTCTGCCATTGCAGAAATTCTTCTCTTCTGTTACAACTGCAAAGAGATCTGATTGCTAGTTATGGTATATGTTCATGTGTGTTTTAGGGAATCCATAGGAGAGAAGGGAGGCAGCTGTTGGACACCTCAAGAGACCTTCTGATGCCAAAAGCAAGTACTATTTTGTATAGATCCCTGCTGGAAAAGGCACATGATTCGGATTGTGTTAAATGATCAACATCTTCAAAGCCATCAGGATGTGGCATTCAACTGTCTTTAGGAGATGGCCATTAACTGCAGGTAAAGGGGCAGCATCAGCAACACCCAAGTCCTGATCTCACCCTGCATCCAGTGAGTGCAGTGAAGCGAGGTGAAAAGGATGCGGGTAACTCATCACACATCTTCGGCAATTTTTGGTAATCATACAGCTCTCAACACCAACAAAGTGCTGAATAGCAGCATGTAATGTTCTTAATCAGAATACTAGATCATACATAGAATCATAGAATAGGCCAAATTTTCATAATATTTAGCAATCTCAAACAGCAATGTACCTGCTGCACTAACATGTAATATATGTTCAATCACATAACTAGGCCACCAAGTAGCTTCTTAGGCATCCCTAGCAATTTACATAGACAATTGTGGTAAATCCATGCAGAGCTGTAGTTAATGCATACCACTCCAAAAGTAGGTAATGAAAATCTAATTCATAGAGCTAGGTTTTTTTAAGAGACCTCCTTTTTTGCCACCTAAAATTACCTTCCTTTCGATCTTTAATTCAGAGTAACAAAACATGGGCACTCAAATAGCCATTAGTGCAAGCAAGCCAGCAGAATGGTAGCTTGATTGCATGTACAATTTTCTGTGGGAAATCAGAAAGCAAGTTAGTAATTTGGCCCTTTATCATTTTCTCTCTGTACATATGCATAGGTGGGTGCTTCCATATGTATGTATATGAATTACTATATCATATAATTACTTAATACAATTAGAGTGAAAACCCAGAACCTACACTCTTGTTTTTCTGTTTCCCCTTTTTAAAAAATAATTTACTCACCCCGGTGGCAAGAGCCAAAATATACTTTACACTTGACGATTTAGCTACCTTATGTGTTTTTACTGGGGAAAAAAAAAAGCCCTCTATCATTTATCATGTCATCTTATCACAGTTTCTTTGTGAGACGCAAATAGCACACTAATGTTTTCTTTTGTTAGGGTGAGTTGGCAATCTCCTCAGAGATGGAGCAACTACAGACAGCTCTTTTTTTTGATAATCTTCCTGACACTTGGATGAGACTGGCTTATCCATCAACATACAGTTGCTCAGTGGTAAGTCGAATGCCAACAGTCATTCAGTATGGATGGCACTTCATGTCCGTTATAAAAAATAGAATTGAAACTAAGGAGTTTTTTTGGCAAATATCTTACCTTCTTGTGTAACTCAGAATAGCTTTTTATCATAAACCAATATTATCAGTGTTATGAAAAGCAGAAAGAGCCTTGCATTTACCTTGCCACTTACTACAGACTTTGAAGGATTTCTCTAAAATTTGCATTCCCACTTCTTCCTTGCTTGCTTGCTTTTTTCTCAAGCTGTGTGCGCTGATCAAATACATTTGACAAGTGCTGTAGTGCTCGGTATCTGCTACTCAAAAGACCAAGCTTGGTTTCTCGTGTCTTTTGGGATCAGAATTTGTAACAATAAAAGGGCACTGCTCTGAGCTCAAGGGTGAAATGATCACCAGAACAAGTAGCAATTAACAAAGCAGCTTCTGTTAAGAACAGAGAAAAGTTTCAGAGCAAGTAGTGAGGCCATCATGTTTCTGTTCATCTTAATTGAACATCCTAAGATGTGTCCATCTATCTACTCTCCATGACTGTTTTATAACACCAAAAATGAAACTGAAAACAAAAAGTGAAAACCATCCAAGGATGACAGATTATTTCCTTGCTGACATACATTCAATTCTCCACGGGTAGCCTCCTGAGTGAGGCAAAGAGCCACTGGCTGATGGAGCTAACCAGGACTCCAGAGCTGACCAAAGGACAGGAAAGCTCTGCCAAGCACAAAGACAGGTAGCACTAGAAGGCAAAGCAAGCCCACACTTCTGAGATCAGTTCAGACTTCTGAGAGATCAAAAGTGGAAGAAGAAATCTTGTTCAGCAGAGGAGACATTGAGAAAAGCACCAGAGGTACATTGTGGTGAAGATCAATCAGAGCTTTATGGAATTAAATGTTCTTTTAGCTTTCCTTGATGGAAAACTAAACCACCATAGACCTACTGTGATGTCTGTGATAAATATATGTCCTGAAGACAGAAAGCGTTGCCTAGGGGATATAACACAGTAATGCTAAATTACAAGCTGTTTTCCTGAAGGACAACACAGCTGCTTTCTTTAAAAAAATATATGGGGGATTCAAGCTGGACCTTATATTCATGCTTGGACAAAAGAGGGTAAAAGTACCCACTGATTATATAAAAGCTGTCTTGCAGAACTAGTAGGATTTAAGGTGACAGATTATCTTTTACCATCAGGTGCAAAATGCAGTGAGTCACCAGGGAGCAAAATCATTGCTGTGAAGCAGTGCTATGCAGCTGGGCTCCAAGACAGCCTCCCTGCTGGAACACAGCGTGTGCGGGGAGGGACTGCGCAGCAGCTGAAAGGGAGCCACCAGAGCTGTTAGGCATAGGCAGGGCTGCTGGAGTGGTCAGCTTAGCCTGGCTGTCAGTCCCCTGGGTTTGGGGAGGTTTGCCAACAGAGACTGGAAACGAAACTTGCATTGCTGTCATGTCTAAAACCCCACAGTATTTGTCAGTAGCAGGAGCTGTGAGCTTCCTCCAGGGAAGGACATTCTCCCTGTTGTGCACGGGCTGCAAAGCACGTGGAGGCCTCAGTCATCATGACAGTTTTATCCTCCCTGTTTTAAATCCCTCTGTCTCTCATATACCTACCTGACATGCCACCATCTGAGACATCTGAAAAAACTCCTTTGATTTCTAAGCAGCTGCCATTTTAAAGTAAGGTGGGGCAGAGTGAGGAGGTAAAGGGGAAAATCAGAATACATGCACAGTTTAAACATTTTGGGGTCAGCAAATGTGTCAGAAACAGCAAACACAAGAGATAAAATGACAGAGATCATCAGATCACCTAACAATCTCAGATCTTCCGTTTATCTTCAGGATCCTTTTCTGTGTCTTTGAAATGAACATGAATTCTGTTAATGCTTCCCTTTATAAGCTGGCCCTATATGTTACCTATTTCATGTTTCTGTGGAGGAGTCACCTCTTGTCTTTAAGCCAGCAGCCTCCTGTGTCTGGCTTAGAGACAGTCAACTATCCCCAGGGCAGATGTGTCTAGTATTTCTTAACAGCAGCATTTTAGGAAGCAAGAAGCAATACCAGAGTGCCAAAAAACCCCTCAGCTAGAAATGTGGGGATGGGATGCCAGAGATCTTAAGGCAAAAAGAAAAAAACCAAGCTGATGCTTTCTTTTTCAGGCCACAGAAATTCAACAGATAGGGAAATAGAGTGTGGAGGAAAGAGAAAGATTGTAAACTTGTGTTACGAGTCATCCAGCTTTCTAGAAATCTGCAGAAGACCAACAGTGAGATGCCTTAACAGAGGCAAAAAATGTTTAGGTTCTGGGCCGTGCCTGCATTGTCAGGAACGGCTGGAGCAGGCTGAGGGGAGAGCAGCAGTGAATGAGGATTTGAAAGGAGACATCACATGTAGAGGGGATGACGTGAAGGGGAATATAAGGAGCAGAGGATGGTGGGGAGGGGGAGTAGGAAGGCACAAAATATAGAAGCTGCCAGAGGAGGGGATATTCACAATACACAGATACAGGCTTAGAAACTATTCCATGAAAACTCAGGGTTATGGCATTGACTTCCTCACAGGCTAGAAAAATACATGCTTGAAAGGAAAAGGCCTTCAGGGTAGGAGGGTTTGTTATTTGGGGTTTTAAACTGACAGAATCTGCTGCTGACTTGTAAGGTGGGGAGGTATTAACTCCTGAGAAGGAGGAACAAAAGGCAAGGATTGCAATCCTGCGAGAAAAGACAAGGAGCATTGCAAGTAGAGGTGGGCTGGTCCAGAGAGGGGGGTTAAGGATATTCATCGAGTGCTTTGAGATGAAACATGCTGTGTGTTCGCAAAGGTGTCTGTCAGTCAAGTGGGGGAGCAACATTATGACAACCTCTCTTCCAGTAGCAGCAAAGACCAAGATTTTATTCCCTGCAAAGCCAGCCAAGAAATTACTGAAATGGCTGTTTTAACAGTCAAAGCTAACAGGGAGAGAACAAAAGAACTCCAGATGCACGTACACACACATCCATCCATCTATTGATGTCCTCCTTTGGCCTTCAATAAGCCAACTTCCACTTAAAGAAAGTCTTTTGCATTGGTGAGAAAACAGGCAGCAAATTATTTTGCTGCTGTAAAACTTAAAATTATCTCCATTTCAGGGACGGGTGCAAAATGGGTGTAACTTGCATAAAAATTTCTAAGAGTACTGTTAAGTCTAATGCACATGGAATAGCAGAAAAGAGGTTAGATTTCTTTTGAAGGAGCCACTCTTGTTCCCTGAATACCAACTTGCTGTCTTAGTAGCTGCCTCTCAAGGCATAGCTGCTGCCATGGCTCCTTGAGACAGACAGGCTCAGGTCCCAGAGGGGCTGTTCTGAAAGCTCACAAACACACAATATTGCTGTACTTGCTGTTATTCTCTTGTCAGTATTTAATTAAAAAATACAAATGTGGAACTGTGATGAAATAAAAAAAATATATAGTCTGGTTTGGAAAAAACTTTTAATATGAGGAAGTTGCTTGTTAAACAGAGAGAAATTTGTTGTTCAGCTGCACTCAAAACACAAGGAAAGGGAAAAAAAACATTAATATGTGCCAGGGCAAAAGCACCACTGTCTTGGCAAGAAACAGAAACATTTGCAAGCTTCTGAGTTAGTATTTGAACAATAGGGAAGAAAATGAACTAGAAAAACTGCCTGATGGGCTGCTGAGAAGAGTCTCCCTCCCCCTGCTACACACACTGATTTTTGTGTTTTATTATATCCGGATAAGATGTACTGATGGGACAACAAATAATATCTGACATAGGCCTTATACAAAAAACCAGGGTATCAAGAACAGAATTTATAGGGGCCTGCACTCCTTGAATTCAATGGCAATCAGATAAGCAACAAAAGTATAATCAGCTATCACTATTCCTTTCTACCAGAAGATACTGAAAACTCTATAAGATATTTCATTCCGCTCCTATCCCAGTATAGGCTAATACAAAATAAAAACTAAAACACCAAAAGAAAACCAAGCCCTGAATTCTTGGTTGAAGATCAGTGTGAGAAGAAACCTGAAGTTTGGCTGTCAAACATCTGAAGAAACAGGTTTTCCAGTGTTTGCTTTGGTCATTTTCCCTATGGTGGGTAACTCTAATAATTAATTACCCTTAATCCTTCACCAGAAGTCTGCCCTTCTTCAGTTTTATCCCAAGTTCCTAGTCAGCAACTTCTCAGATTGCCCTTCACATTTTGGAGCTATCTTCACATATTGCAGGTGAGGGTGAGAATTCTCTGTTGCCAAGCTATTCATTAGTATTTCCTTTTAATCCTTCTCCTATACAAAACAAATTTCTAAATATTGCCTGTGTCAAAGTAAATATTTTTAAATATGCATACTTAACTTGGGGCTGGTGGGAGGTAGGGCTGCAACTGTTTGCAGTCCAGGAGCTTTACTTTACTGGATCCTTCTTAGCATGGCAGATGCCAGGTCAGAGTGTGTGTGCACACAGTGCACTCCAGGTACAAACTGCATCCAGGTCCTTCCCAGCACCTGTGATTCCTGACCTTCTACACCCAGTTTGCTCCTAAACACTTTGAAAGCAAGAGCACCCTATTCAAACCCTCAGTGTTCCAGCATTTGCTAAGCAGTACATTCTATTAGTGAAGACTTTCACTGCAGGTTGAAATTCTCAGACACAGATGATACAATGCACTGAGAAGTATTGGCTGGGGGAAAAAAGCCTGTCATACATAGCAGGACTACTGATAATGTGCAGTGTATTGCACTACAGCAAAAATGACTAACATCAAAGCTAAACAGGAATGATTTGTATGGTTGAGACAAGTAGAATAAAATATGTATTTTAACTAAATCAGTTTTTAGGAACACCAGGCACAGGTTAATCCTTTATAAATATGTTCACAGAGTACATTAGACACCAGCCCGCCTACACAAAATGAATGCAGCACACACTCTGATGTATTACAGAGGCAGGATAAATGAGGGAACTCTTCTGTGTTTGATCTGGTTCTGCTCTGTAATTCAGAGATACTGGAGATGGGTGGTGAGTTTCTCATTGATCCCAAAAGAACCAATAATGTTGAATCCTGTGAAATGTAAGCTTTGTAGAGAATTGGAGGCTATGCACGAAGGACATTGTAGCTTTAGGGGCATATTCTCTTCTCTGGAATGTGTGTAGCTGGCATTCACAAGAGTCATACATATCCCAGGGAAACTAGACCCTGTAGCTTAACAATACTTAAAATGCATACCTAGCTCCACAGGCAATTATATCACTCTTGTGGCTACATCTGCATCCAGTTATCAAAGGATAGATTTCCAGCAGATAATAAATGAACCTGCAAATGAATAACTTCACAATTTTGAAACAATGCTAAATTTGTCACACATCAGCATTTAAAAATGCAGCAGAACAAAGCCAGAACATCAACCCAAGTCTAAGATATTTAGATAGAAAACACAGAGCTAGCACATAGATATAGAAATAATGAATTCATTTTCCCCCCACATTCCCCATTCTTTCCAGCTTTTTAAACCACTTACTCCAGTCTTTGCTTCTCTGAACTGTATTTTGCATGTGGTGGAGGTGTTAATCCACAGTTACTGCACAACAGGGTTGTGAATTTTAGCTAATGAAAGCTTTTAAAGGCACAATGGAATGCTCAGATGAAAGGCAGCAAAGAAGTGCAAAGTGTTATTACAGCCTAGCCTAAGTTTTACTGAGAGCATTCTTATACAGGATGGACACTGCACAAGTATATATTACAGATGATAACCTCCCTGTAAAGGCTAATTCCCACCCCTGAAGCTGCCAGAGGCAAGGGGTGGCAGTCTTATAAGACTTAATAAAGTCTCATAATGATTTCATCCTGCTCCTACCACCAAGAACTGGAAGAGAACCCCTGTATACGTGTGAATCCTTAATGAACAGCATGTCCATCCCGGCATATTGCTGGCACAATGAGATCACAGGGAGTGCAGACTAAGATGCTTCAGTGAACACTTAAAGGCAGAGGCAAATACAGGAAGGACAGCAAATACTGCGGTCTCAGTCACAGCAGTTTGGCATACAGTGAGTTTATAGTGTCTGTATGCTACCTATGGAAGAGGTAAGCAAAGGGAGAAAAGCCTGCTTGTCATTTTCCTTGATAGTTTTTGCTAAAATCCAAGTAATTGTGCATGGTAACAAAGAGGAACAATTAACACAGTCTGTATTTTGCAAAGGTGAGAAAGGGATAGCTGTCAACAGGATGTGGATGAAAGCACCAGTCACTCATTTGGAAAAGAACTAGCACAAGAATAAATGTACAACAGCTTACCAGGCAGAGAGAGGACAGGATCTGCTGCTCTGAAAGATGGTTTGATCTGTTACGATGGGAATGAAGTCTTCAGTTTGAAAAATATTATTCTGCTTCCTGGGTCTGCAAAAGCTAACATTGTTCTAAAGACTGCACCTCTCTGATCAGATGCCCTGTTTCACTGATCATAGTCTAAGTGATCTGTAGACCCCTTCTTTTTCTGCCTCTGTTCAGATAAAAGATTGCAGCTTCATTTCAGTTATTATTTGCATGTTTTTCTTAACAGTTTACTCTCAGCAGCTTCTGATTTAACCTTACATGTTCTCTAGTTTGGGGAAAGGCTAGAAAGATAATTTTTGGATCGGGAGCTAACATTTTTAAAGTAATAGCAGGCAGGCACCTCATGCATGCATCTCATGTTCCACCCTTCTGATAAATGTATTCTAACACTCTACTTACCTGCTTTAAAAGGACTGGCATGTTGAACCAGCTGGCCTTTTTCCACCACTATATCTTTTCATGTTATATTCTGCTCCTCCAATTTCTGTATTTTCCCTGCATTTTGCAAGACAAAATGCAGAAGTTTAAAGGCACATAATGTTCATGTGACAAAATCTTACTGCTAAGTACAGTATTACTGATGGATTAGTTTAATGCAATAGCATAATGTAATTTAATTATAGTAATACTGCACAGCAACAATCTTACTACTTATGTCAGATGGTGAGACATTCTCTCTTAAAAGCTTCATCATTATTATTTAGTTTTCGGATTTAGTTCCACGGTGTTCCCCCCTTCCTCCACATACAGTAAATTAATTTCATAGGTGTAGAAGAAGAAACATTAGGTAAATTGCTTTCATTTTGCCCTGAGAATTCACAATACTAACTGAAAACCTATTTTGCATCATTAGACAATAGTCAGACAGCCTATGATGAAATCTTGTAGCCTTCTGGGCAGTAAGTCCTCAGACCTGCATTCTGCTGTTAAAAAAAAATGAAACAAACATCGAGAAACAGCACGGGCAAAAAAAACAAATAGGAGCATTCCACCACATCTACCTTTTGTATTTACCTGAGAGCCTTTACTGGAGATTGATTCAAAATTCTGTGTCAGCCATTAACTATTTCTACATTCATGCAAACTATTGTAGTTCAGGGCTCCAGGTTTTTTTCAGCCCACAGCTTCCACTGATTTCAGCTGTGGCTGACAGCAATTCTGAAAATCCAACCCACGATAATTCCTATTTCTAAAGTGTTTTCTATCTGAAGACCACAGAATTTCCTATCAGTGTTAATTTAGCCTCCAGAAAGACAGAAAAATATATCTTCAGCCAGCACAGCTGTATGCAAAGTGAACATCTGTCCATTGCCGAATTCAGTTTAGCTAATAATAAAAAACCAAACTTTTTTTCCTTTTCCAGACAGGATCAGATTGCAAGAGAAAGCCTGGAGAGGATTTCCGTGCTTTAAAAAGAGAAACAGGGGAAGACTGAATTGCCTAAGGTCACTGAGGAAAAGCGTGGCAGCACTGGGAAAAGAACTCAGCTCTCGAGCAGCAGAGATAACCATCTTCACAGCCAAAACCAGATGTTTTTTATCTGGAGTGTGACATAACAGCACAGACAGAGTAAGTCTGTGGATTTTGTGGCAATGGAGTTAAATCAGGTTAATTTCTGGGTGGCTGAGAGCTGTTGTCTTCTTGTAATTGCATCATGCCAAAAGCTCTTGTTGCCTTATTTCAATAACAATAAGCCAGGTAATGTGAATTAGCCAAACCACTGCAAATCACTGCTTTTTAGAGCGGGGAACAAGATGTACAATTTTCTTAAAAGTATGGAAACTGCAAAAATAATCCTGCTGTATGCTGGCCTGTTGCTGTTCATTTCCTAGCTTGCCCGAGGCTTTGCATGCATTTTCAGTGTATACATTTTTTTAGGTGTGAGGCTAAAGCCACAAAGGGTCTTGGCCTCAGTACCCTAATGCTTGACTCTTAGGGCTACTTTCAGCTTAAGAAACTCCTAGCTCCACAAAAGCCAGCATCTCTGCATCTCTGTGTCCAAGGGACCTGCATTTCTGCTTCTTTCAAGAGTTTTGGAAGATGACTACAGGGTGAGCGGACAGACCTCTCTCCCCTTTGACTTCACAGTCTCTATGAGTGTGTGGAAGTATCCATGCCCAGTGGCTCCTTTTAGTACAACACACCAACATAAGGAGTAATAAGTCATGCTAGATTTTCCCACTCCTTTTAAAGCCTCAAGTATTTAAGGCTTTTAAGCCTCAAGTATTTAAGTGTATTTAAGGGCAGTTCTGTGCCATGACAGATAAAAATGCACAGCCTTTTTCCATTTGATTTTGGGTAGATGTTTCTATCCAGAATCAATCTTTTGTAGCAAAAGATTTTTAAGAATCTTTTAAAAAAGATTTTTGCTAAAAAAAATTGCTAAAAGCTAGCCAGTTCAATTGGGTTTTACAATACCAAAGACCACCTGTCACAACTATGGCACCTTTACAAGCTACAGACAGAAACATAATTATATGTCAATTCATTCTGGCATTAATTTAGTCACGCAGCACAGCCCCTTTCTCTAGCCAGTCTCTGCTACTGCAGCAACACCCTGTACTCAGCAGAAACCTGGACTTTGATAGAAGTGACACCATTTTTACACCTTTATGCCCTGGTGTTATTCATACTGTGTACCATTTGCTAGTAAAAGCCTCTGCATTCCTTAAAGCTTTGTCTCAGAAGAAAGAAATCCGGGTCAAACTCCCCTGCATGAAAGCAAGCTGGTGGGGGATTTCAACCTTTGTCTTAGCTCCATATCTTAGGTGACTCTTCTGAAGATTTAAGGGCACTAAGAAAACATTGTCCTCTTTGCTGTGTTTTGCATGGAACTTTATTACAACTGGAAAGCAAGAAGCTGTTCCCAGCCTAAGATCTACTGCAGTAAATTAGGTCACTTCAGCTGCGTTTGTAGCAAGACGATGTACAGAAGTCTGTTCCTCCCATTGATAACATTGTTCCCTTGCCTATAGGTGTCCGTTTGGAAACAAACCTAGAACTCCAATCCATTTAAAGTGAAACTCATGATTATTAGNTTTTTTTTTTTTTTTTAGTTTAACCATTCCAGTGCAGTGAACAACTTCCGCGCTGCTGTGAGCTTGACTCCTAGCCTCAAGATCTCACCCTCCCTAGTGTTGTCTGGATATCAATTTTTTCAACCCCCAGTTCTTCCTCACAGGTAGGAAGCACATCACAACTCATTAGTAATTTACTGCTACAGTAATTTTTATAATTACTGCCAGGAGGCCTCATTAAATTTGATCTAATGAATAAATATTGTATTTTTCAACGTGATTACCAGAACAGCTTAAGCTGTGTGCCATAAACAATTATTTTCTTCAATATGCAGTATGTCAGTGAGTATTGATTTTTATTTTGTAAAGAATTTACTGTATTTCTATCCATGGCTATTAAGTAATAAATAGCCAACCCTCTGAAGCCTCAATTGCTGCAGAGCAGATGGCAAAACAGAATTTGGGATGTCTGTTGCAAAAAGTAAAAGAATGCACATTAGTGAAGATAAAGGGGTTTGTCTGGAGGTAAAGAAGGAGTGCTCCAATGTGAATATCTCTCCTAGCCCTCAAGAAAGCAGCCTGCTCTGCTGGAGTCTCTGATGTGTAAGTCAGTGATATTAAAAAAATTTAGGATTTATTAGCGGGATACAACAAAGCATTTTATCCAAGAGAACTAACACATGAACAAACAATGATGCCTTATGTTTCATTCACTTTTAGAGCAACTGCTCAGACAGAACATTCTTCTAACAGATTTAAGAAAAATAAAGAAAGATAAAATATGCTGAACATGAACCTATAGTTCAAACTGAGGCTGCAAATTACATTAACTTTCCAGCATCATTTACTCCTTTATTTCAGCAATTGCAGCCTTTAGCACAGAAAACTGTAACAAAACAGTGAACTGTAACAAAAGGCATGCACTGGCAATGTCTTAGGACATACATCAGAGGAGCTCAGGACCAGGAGGAAACCCTTTACATTTTTGTCACGTAAGAATATTTTCTGCACCTCCAGCTATACTGTACCGTATTAGGTAGATCTAATTTTAAGGTAAATTTATCTACATCAATAAATAGCACTACTGGTCTGTGCTAACAGTTTTTTTTTGTTTAAACAAGACTTTCATTCAGGGCAAAAGGAAAAGGGGTGTGGGTAGACCTAGGGTCACTAAGGGCAGTCCATGTACCTGAAAGGATTTTTTCCTATTTAATGGACATTTTGGAACCGCATTTTCTGCATTTGCTCTCTTGATTTTTTAGTTTAAGGAAATCTGGGAAGTCTTGAGATTGTTAGCTCAGTCTCCCACGCTCAGTCTCCAAACTGGGACGTGGCCTCCACTAGATTTCCCTGGCTGAGCACAGTGCAGTTACCAAGCTGTAACTGTGTGCCACCAGAGCAGCCTCTTTGGCTCTCACCAACACACAAACGCTACCTCCAAGTAAACCACAGGCAATTCACTCTACACAGGACCTCAGGACTTGGATCCACCTTAGTTGCGGCTTCACTCAATAACATTCCTACTTCAGGACACTTAGCGTTTGCTCTCATAAGGTCCCTTTATACCCTGGTTTTTGTTGTGATATATGAAGGAACCTCAGTCTCACCAATGCTGGATAAAAAATACCTGTGCTTCCAGACAGGCTGTGAAACAAAGCAAAACCTCCCTCATCTCACCAGTGGTGGGAGTTGGCAGCAGCTGCTGAATGATCTTTGCAAAAAAGAGCAACTACAAGACAGATTCTCTCCCCTCTTTCTATTTTCGTTGCTCCATGTCCCAAAACCACTCTAATCACAGCACTGCAGAGCACAGTACAACTACAGGTAAAAGCACTAGCAACAGTACCCTGGTCTGACACCTCTAGTACCTCTTTTGGCTGCAGCAACTGTTTTTTGAGGGAAAAGGTCAACATGGTTAAGTGCCATGCAATCACCAGGAATCACCTCGCTCAGAAATTGAGGCAGAAAGAGCTTGAGGTCTTCTGAAGTGTTCAGAAGAGTTGAGTGTTTTGTAGAAACTAAGTCATTTACAAAATCCATGTCTTCTTGCATATTATACAACAAACCGTGGGAGGTGCAAGGGAGCTCCATCAAGGCTAGCTGTTGCACTAGGTATCAGGCAGCTCTAAGATATGGCAGGAAAAGCATTTCCTTGTGGATCCCAGTATGTTAAAAGTAAAATGTGGTATCTGTACAGGGGAAAACACAAGCTACATTTCAGCAGTCAGGCTGAATTAGCAAGTTAGTTAAGCCTAACTGTTCATCTCATTCATAACTTTTCTTCAGAACTTCAGAAAGAAAAATAGAAATCAAAAGCTAGACATGAGATTTTAGAAACTGGAAAAACAGGTGGGGTAACACCAATGGTACCTAAGAGACTACAATACTCTCAACTCCTCTGCACCAGTTATAATGTCAAATATACTCACTAGTGAGTATGTCAAAGAAATAATGCATAATACCCTTACTAGTATGCCAAAGAAATAAAGTAACTCTGTTTGCAAGGAGAAAGGGTGTGTGTCTCCAGCCAGTGCTTAGTAGGTANGCATTATTCCTTGCTGTGGGTACGTCTGCATGTCTTGATGAAAATTAATTGTAATCATATTAAGAACATTCAAGTGTTAATTTTTTTTCCAAAGCAAGCTTTAGCTATGTGAGTGAATGCGGTTTTGGTCTTGCAACTACAGGAAAAGTGACTTGTTTAAGATCATACCAGCAGGCTTTGACAGAATACTGTATCTGTATTCTGTAATGGGCACATAGATATCATATACACAGGTATATTTTTATTTACTGGAGGTGCTTTTCAGAGCTTAGTAGTGCCAATGCTGTTTTTTAGCCACACCAACCATTTAAAAACTAGAAGTTACTTCTCCCAGAAAAAAACTAGGATTACATCAAAGCATTTCAGTTTCTCACAACAAAACCCTGTGCTTGGTTTCCAATACTAAAATTGTAACATCGCAACTTTTTCATAAGAATTAAATGGAAAGAGAAATAAAGGGGGAAGAAAAAGCTTTAGAGTGTTAACTCTCCACGGCAGGAGGAAGCCAGCATGGGCATTGAGCTCAGCACACTCATTCCCTTCTCCCTGCTGAAAGGGACACAAAAAGAACTCTGGCTAAGCATTTATTTTTCTGCTAATGTGAAAGTTTTCTTTTAAAGAGGAAGCAGATTGAACAGAGCACGAGAAAAGAATTTGACTCTGGCTTATTTCCAAAGGCTTTTTTTTTTCCTGATGATTCACTGTTATCACTTGTATTCACATTACAACTAGCCTCAAAAAGAAATACCCCAAACCGAAACCAACCCCCCAACACACCCAACAACAACAAAAAATACACAGCACAAAAGCACTAAGAAATAGAATCTTTCCTACTGCTAAATTCTGCTAATAAGCTATGTAAGAAGAGAATCATGTAAGAGAAGAGTGGCTGTGTTCACTCACATTTGAGTAGGAACATTGCTAAGCCTCTAAATCTGGAACTTTAGAGCACATCTAAAAATGGTGAACTTCCAAGGTGTTAAACAAAATGGTGGACAGTGATTGATCTTATTTTACTTCAGCTATATAATAAAGAAGAAACCCTCTAAATTTCTCTCAAGTCTAAAATGTTTAAATATTCAGTATAGTCTTCCCAGTAGTTATCCAAACAGGAGTTTGGATATCCAGAGAAGAGACATAACTGCTAATTCTCTGAAAACATGAACAATAACAATTTTTATTTGTGGGAGAGCTCTCACCCTCTGTCCTAGCGTCAGTCAGTTGTGGAGCTTACGTAGCAATTCACAAACATACCACTTCTACATGGATATTCAAGCTAAAAAGAGGTAAAGGAAGGCCAAAGGGTAGGTAGGCCAAAGGTGCTGGTAGGGTTGCTTTGTTATTGTGTATGTGATTAAAAGAAAATGAGGATGGTTACCATAGGCTTCTGTTACTTCTAGCTAGCACATAATTTCATTCTCCATGCCTGTAGTTACATTTAGAGACAGGAAAGGATACAAAGCTAGCTTGAGCCCAAACACAAATCTATAATTTCAGTAACATTTTATATCCTCTTTCAGGAGTAGATATAAGTTTTGCCTGCAGACATATTCCAAGGGAAAGACTATCAGTAGGTTTCAACACAGCAGGAGCTACACTTCAACTGAATTTTTTTTTCTAGTCCAAGTGATCAGTAAAAGACTACTAAAGTACTACTAACAGAGACAGATGCAATGCCTTCTTACCCCATCCTGACCATACCATGACTTCTGGTTTATTTTTTTCACATAACAGAATTGTCTGCCATCATTGCAACATGAGCATGATCAATTCTAGCTGGAAGAAAGCCTGTAACAAACAGCAACAAGATCTGGTTTAATATGACTATATCTCTACGCTCTAGACATATTTTCATACAGATTCAATATCTACAACTTCTTGTAACTATGTCACAACAGGATTCCCAGTTCACCTTCCATTTTCAGGACTCCTACCTCTAGTAGCCATCATTACAGTTTTGAGTTCAAACATACAATTCCCTTACTGTTTCCCAGGTCCAAAGGGTCTGTGGGGCTTTTGACACCCTTTTAGGAGACCCAGGCTTCTTATCTGGAAGAAGAGTGAGACCCAGTCATGCAAGTGTGGTGCTGTCCTTTCTCTTTGGTGTTTGAAGCCCATGAACTCCTGTGTATCTGCAACGAAGCCCAGCATTATTTGGGTGCTGGTGTTCAGGACCAGCCTCTATTTGACATATTTATCTTTTTACTCACTTGTAGTTACTTTAGAGGCCGAGAACATGAAAGAACAGTAGGCAGTGTTTCCAAAATCTCCCCACTAGCTCACACTATTAGCCATGCAAGAGCTGCACTCACAGAAAGGAGTAAGAGAACAAACTGGATTATGCCAGCAGAGGTCAGTGGGTGACTCTCTTGCCAAAAGTTTCAGATGCAGTGTATTACAGATGGTTTCAGTCAGCTATGTTCCCTCACCCTGAAACACCAAGCCATTCTTTAGCTAGACACCACCATTTTGCCCTTTTTTATTTCATTTGCTTACCTAAGCAAATGATGATGATGTTTTGGTATGTTGCCATCTCTGTGCTCTTCTCTTCAAAATACATTTTTACGTTGCTGGCAGACAAAATAAAGGTATATCAGCACATGAGGCTAGGAAGGAAGAGGAGTACTTTCCAAAGTTAAAATTTCATTGCAGTTCCCTACACTAATGTAACTGGTTAAGCAGTCAAGTGTGCTGCTCTGCAACATTTACTGTATGCTTCAGCCTGTGAAGTAACATTGCCATGCTGGTTTTTAACTTACATACAGTGAAAAAAGTTTAATTGTTAAGGAAGACAAAATATTTTTTCTCAAGATTTGAAGAGACCTAATGCTTTAATATTTGGCTTAATTAAAAAGCAAGTGGAATGGGGAAGAAAATCTTCTGATAACAAGGAAGTTATGGCAAATTTAATCAGTATATACCATATATTCATTATAAATTATTATACCAGGTTAAAAAGTTTTATCAGACCTATGGACAAGATTACCTGGCTCTTAAGCTGAGTAGTGAAGAAATGTCAACTCATGCAGCCTTTTTCAATAATAAATCAGTAGTCATTCTACCTCACACATGAGCTTCATTCTTTTGTTCTTCCTTACACAGTGATAATCTATTTCCATGTATCTTTGATTTTTAAAGCTGACAGAACCTTTTCCTCTTAAGTTTCTTAAATTGCTGCTTATTCACTGCACTTACAAATCATGAGCTCATTACCTATTTTTCAAGTCCACATCAACAGCACTTAAGTAGCTGTGGTAGAGGGGCTTGGTCGAAGTGCTGTATTGAGACACCTCAAAATCATCATGTAAAACATAAACTAACACCCTACACACTTCATAAATATGAATTTATTCTCACATCACCAGCAGTGTGATGCAAGGCACATCTGAACACAGCTTTTAGGTGAGAGTAACAAGGTGAGGATTTTACCCGTAGAGTATCTGGAACAGCTCAGCCACAGATCTGCTGGATTACTTCTTTCCTATTTCCTCTCACTACAGGCCAGCTTTGTGTAACCTTCTGCCACAGCCTTATACAACTCCTGTCTCTAGACCCGGGGCACAAAAGCAGCACAAGTGTCAAAACCAGTCCTCACTATTAGCCTGCAATCAAGGCCACTCACCTAATTCTCTGCTCCAGGAAAGAGCTCCTGAGAGGCTACTTAAGAGCTTGTTTGTAAGAGAATAAATAAATGAATTTAAATGGCAGCCACATTAGTCCAGCTTGTGTCCAAAATTTTATTCTCATCCTTGTCAGCTCAGGATGTAGGCATCTGGTTTAAAAGAAAAGTAGAGAAAAAGCAGGAAGGTAAGCACACAGCACACCTGCCTAAAGCCTGTATCGAGCTTGAACTAAGTACTCTGTATTTTGACCATCATGATGTAGTCACCAGGTACTGAACAATTCAATCCAAGCAGCATGAATATCAGAGCAAGTCTGATTCAGGAACACAGGGCCAGAGACAATAAGATGTCCAAGTCCCACTGCTCCCCCACGTATGATGGGAACAACCAAGTCCTTTACTTTGCAGAGAAAGTTCACCTGGAAGTGGTAAAATAGAAGTACAGCTCTAACAGGCTTTTTAAAAACAGTTCAGAGGCAAAAATATTCTAAAACTGAAAATTTTATTTTCAAAATAAGTTTTGTACAGAACAGTGTCAATCTGAGTAAATCTAAATACAGTAGTCTCTGTAATATAACACAAGGGTCTGCTTTCAGCACAGTACTTTCACACTCTAGCAATCAGAAGGCAAGCCAAGCAATTAGGAGGAAAAAAAAAACCAACCACTTTTATCTGTCAGAACATGTATTTCTAAAATGAGTTCCTTCTTCACAAAATGTACCTAGAGGGAAGAGCACTCTCCACACCTCAGATTGCACAGCTATTCACACTATAAAAACAGATGAAGAGGACAGGAGATTCTCAGTAGGAGAGATGATTTATGAAACAGAACTACAAGTCTGAGACATAAATATCCGTTGTTTCTAAATTCCTCTCTCCTCCTGTCCCACACACTGATGTAATTCCCAGAAAGGTATGAACTGTGGATCATTCTGTATACACACAAGACAAATACTGTGCAAGCAGAGAAGTGTAAACCCATGTTGATTCTTCTACTATTCAACTGTACATTATTTATAGTATTACATTCTAAACCTTACACAAAGCTTACACAGTAGTTTCCATAACAAAACTAAGCACATTTACACACTTTGTGGTTCTCTGGATGCAATTTCATGGCTCCTCCTTTTCTACAACATGAGTACAGGAAACCCCATGCACTCAGCATATCACAATCCTTCAGCTCCATTTCTGCCATACTTACATTTCACAAATCTCATATGAAAGAACCTTCCACAATAACACAGAGCCAGATACAGAAACATGCATTGCCTATTTTCCTGATAACCAAATTACATAAAGTTGTCACCTTTCACCTACTCAAAGATGGACAACAGCCACATGAACTCCCTCTCTCTACTTGACTAAGCCCTGGTCTGGAGGTATCCCTCTTCCCCAGGACCACTGCTGACTCTGTAAAGCAGTTCTGCAGCTGCAGCAGGAACAGGGAAAAGAGAGCCCACCAAAACAGTAATTTAACACATGGAACACTGTTTTAGACAGTGGTCCCTACAAAATGTATCCCAGTATATTCACATCACTGTCACCACTGGGCAATGTTAGTGCTGTGGAAGCTTTCAGCAGTTGTCTTCTCTCATCTGAGCAAAACCACAAAGTGCCACGTCAAATGGCTTCTGCTGCATTTTTAAATTCAGAGAATCTCCCTTGAAATGGCCAGTGTGAACTTTTAGTACTCCATAAAACCAAATATTTGTGCTTGGAGACTGCTGAGCTGCAACTTACAGGGCTTCCCTTTTGAACTTAAGAACATGCTGTTGTTTCAGAGAATTCTATGATTCCATTTGCTCATGAAGTGTCTGTATTGCAGAAGTTGGCTGCTTGGCTCTGGGGAGAAACTGCCCCAAGTTTTCAGAACATCTCTACCTTTTTGTAACCTATTTTGGAGCATAAGTAAACCTGCAGCACAGATTGCTGCATAAGTGAGTAATGACTTAAAGCCCCATCTCCTTTCAGGAAGAAAAAAAGAAGTTACTATCATGAAAACAAGGACTGATGCTATCTGATTTGCAAAGTTGTTTAAAGAGAAAACAATGGCCTGTGGGTGAAGATCTGCATTAAACAGTTTTCCCAAGTATGATTTATACTGAAATAAATGAAAGAGTTTTATCCCTTTCTACCCAAAAGGGGAGGGAAGCAGGGAAGGCACTTTGTAATCTCATTTGATTAAACAATTCACTGCAGGCATTAATATGACGTTGGTGAAGGAGTATGTAATTTAAAGGCAGTCACAGCTTCAGTCTTCCATTCCAAGTTCTTGTTTCAGACTGAAAGACAAGTAAGAACATGAGTTAGCTTGTAGCAAAACACTGAAAACTTTTTAGACCAATTAGTGGAAGCCCTGACAATACACACTGTGGTTGAGAGCTAAAAGGCAGAGTGGATGAATCACTTGTTTCCAGTAGGAACCAGTGTATCAGAAAAATCATAGCACAAAATCTCAGATTCTGGAGGGAACACAGACTAATCTTGAGATTTATGTGATGAACTAGGATGTGGACATCTCTGCCCTGCCACTTTTGAGACACTTCTCCCACTTAACACAACCATGTCACTGACACAATGGCACACTCACCTTTTTAAGTAGGCATGGACATTGTCAAAGCCGTGGTACTTGGCCAGATAGACCAGGACACCTGTGGCACAGCGGCCGTCTCGCTGTCTGCAGAAGCTACAGTTGCAGATTCCACGGCATGGGGGGCACCGCCAAGTCTACACAGACGAGAAACAAGAAGCCCTTTTAGCTGAGATGCTATGCCAGAGTTCTGCATGAACATCAGTTGTCTAAACCAGTGCACAAGTACAAATTCCTCAGTCTGCAGGGAATTAAGCTCTCCATTGCCTGCCTTGCACACAATCACAGGAAGCATTCCACTGTATTTTAACTCCTACATCACAGCCCACAACAGCAGCACTTTGTTCACAATATGGTTCCTTAATTAGGGCATTAAGCACTAATGCAAGGCAAAAGAGAACACTATTCTGATGCTCAAACACAAGAACATTTTGGCTGCCGCTCTGTTCTCATACTTTTCTCCTGCAAATAAAACTACAGAAGTAGTAAATACACCAAGTTCTACACAACACGGTTCTGTGATTCACGGTGAATCAAGCCAGGACTACAGCACTGTAAGCAGTTCTGTTAAAACCCCTGCTGTCAGTGACAAATACCCCTGGCTGTGCAAGCCAAGCACATTAAACCACCACTGAGCCCTGTCCTACCGGGTCCAGCAGTGCTGTTCTGACATCCTCCCCATATCTGTTGCGCAGGCAGGGCCCACAGAACTGGCCCCGCACTCCCACGCAGTCAGGGTTACGACAATTTGTCTTGGTGTCTATGGTTTTCTGGCGACACTGATGACAGGTTGATCCCTGGAACACGGGAAAAACAAACAAGACATTTAAGATGGCATTTTAGTTAGGTCAAAAAAGCATTGAACAAAATCTCTTTGTCAGCTAGCAGTGCTTATCCTGAAACAGAAAGCCACCTTGCAAGTTTGAACCAAGACTGCTCGAACACTGCATCTTCAGTGTCTGGGAATCACTTCCCCTGGCTGGCATCACTTAGGTATTACAGTTCCTCCAGAGTAAAAGCAAGCTAATTGGTTCGGTAAAGGCCATTCTATAAATTCAGGCAAAAATAAGAAGGGACATTTCAAGATCTCAAACATATTTCTCCCAAAAATCATATCCTCTCTGTCAGTGAGAGGGAGTGCTCTATTTGATGCTAAAACACAAACATGGAGTAACAAAAAAATTACTTCACAAAATACACGTCACAAAGTTGGAATACACTTACCATGGCCCTGTTATACACTTTTTCTCTTGCAGATCCACAAATATTATCCAGTTCTTCCTCTGTTATGTCCTCAACTGGGCGCACAATGTGTGGAAAAGCCACGGCACCACGGTGACCCCTCCTGGGAGTACGGGCTTCATGCTGAATAGCAAAGACACAATACTTTTAGTATTAGTTTCAGCAAAAACTCTACAAAGGAGAGGATCTTCACAGCAATGCTGAAGTCTCAAACACTCATCATATATTTAAGCAAGATGTAACAGAAATTTGTACAGACATATGATATGGATGCAGCTTTAGCACTTTTACTTGATCTGTCCCCTTCAGGGTGCAGCGATTGCTACTGATCTTGCTTCAGTCCTGCTGGGGTGCAAGAGGAAGTTGTTTTTCAAGGACAAGGAAGGGGAAATGGAGAGGACATACAAAATGCCCTTTTTTTTTTAACTTCTTCCAAGGCCATGGCATACTGATAAACCTCATCTCTATGAATCACTACTTTCTTGAAGGGAAACGTTCCTACAAAACCACCCTCACAAACCATAACAGGAGAACCAGACCTTCACCATACCTCCAGGTACTTGTCAGACATCTTTCTTCTTCTCACCAAGATGTACCGGTCATCTTCTTCCTCTTCTGGTACAAGAGTTGGAGGACCTTCAATCAAGGACCTGGACCTTGTGTGAGGCCGAGAACTCCGGTCTGGGTTCCTCCTCAAGGCACATTTGGGTAATGAACGCCTTGGAAGTCGCTTTGGTACCTGCTAATGTTTAAAAGCCCCTAATGAAACAGGTGAAAACACAGATAGCTCCTGACCCTACTGAATTCCTCCCCAAAGATGCCTTCCTCCTGTCTTTTCCAAAGACATATCTATCCCTGCCCCAATCAGAAAACACAAGGTAAGAAGATCCTAAGCAAGTTCATCTTAGGCATTCTGCTAGTCACACAGAAATACTCAAAAGCAGCAGAATCAGTGTCTATGAGGAGCTGTGATTTTCAGTGTTGTTCTAATCTTCCCCCACATTACAAATACATCAGCAGTGAAATTCATTACACTGCTGATTCACAACCCAACCTTCTTTAAAGTTAGGCTAAATGCCAGGTGTTTTAAAGGCTCCAAACTCACAGGATATTCAGGTCTGAGCTGCCCATCCCTATCTCCAGCCTTTGTATAAACACTTATTTACACAGAACCTTGTTTGGTTTTATTGGCCTGTGGAGACACTTAACCTTTATAAATTAATCTGTTCTGCTTTATACCATGACAAATCAAAAGAGAATTACACAATGAGGATACCCATTTCAGGAAGCAATAAAATTCTAACTGGGCTTTGATTTGCACGGTTTATTAAGTTTTTTCATTGAGAATCCTGCCTTGTAATGTCAGAATTTGACTCTTAGAAATCTGAAGGCAAATACAGTAAGTTTATACTCACATGACTGACAGCTGGCAACGATTTTCTCCCACCAAAGATACCAGAAACATTTTGCAACTCAGCCATTAGTTTTGCAAGCTAACAAGAGAAAGAAAAATGAAGCAGAGCCTTAAAAGGGTATTTATGTGCTATTACAGACTACTAGAGCAATAGGCTAAAAGTACAATTACTTACAGGAAATGTAGCCATTCTTCAACTCTTTGCATTTATGTCTTATTTATGTTTTAGTGACTGCAAGTAATTTGGAAATGCTCAAACTTATTATGTTGTTAGGCTTGCAGCCTATGGATTTTCATATGCCAGTAAAGTATCAGATTTATATTTTAGGAATGCAAATTTGTCTTAATGCAGTCACATAACTCCCATTACAGTGAATTTAATTTTGATTCCCCAAGAATCAAAAGGGAGTGGAGAAAAAGGGACAGTCCCCAGGAAGACATAGACATAGAGTACTTGCCATTGCTTTGTTTTCCTTTATGTTTAAAGCCCTTTTTTCTAAAAACATAGCACCACTTTCTTCAGTGTCAGAGTCTGAATCTGGAGCAGGCATCGGTGTTTCAGGAACAGGTTCCATCCCACCCTTCCTCCTCTCTGATCTTCGAGGTGGAAACCTCATGGCTACTTTCAGAGGAACAGGGCATTTCTGCCCTCTCTGATCTATCTCACTTTCAGCACTTTTATCATTCTCCTCTGAATCCGATTCCAATTTCTGTTAACAAACCAAAATGGAAGCAGGTAAATTCAGGAGTTACTCTGCAGTTAAATACAGTTGACAACATTTTGTCTATGAGTAGTTTAAGAGGCTACCTGGCTGAAATCCAGACACCCAGTCCTAGTGTTCAAGTGCATTTTGGAGTGGGAGGGGACATGAGGATAAAAACCTCTCAGGGAGACCCACATGCCTGTGCCAAACACCATGAAACTCCCTCCAGAAAAGGGAGTGTAGGTCCAGTTGCAGCAGTCTTAGCTGTCACTTGCAGGTCCTTATACTAAAAATAGTTAGTGTGTGTGGTATGAGAAAGAGAACTGCCTTTAAAGAGCTCAATTTTGCTACATAGAGCATTTGGCTGTAAGAAAAGCCACTATGTAGTTCTCTGCAATAGGTCAAATCCAATTTTGTAAGCTGTCAAGTACAGTCATCCCACCGTATCAATGATAAAAAATGGAAACTTCCTTCTAGAGCCAGCCAATGAAATTATTATGAATAAAATCCCAGTATTTTCCAATCTTTGAATTCTGATGTCTTGCTTACAAATTTTCCAAGAACCAATGGTTCAGTGAGGACATAAATTATTTAGTTAAAAGCTTATTTTGCAATAGGCTTTGATTTTTATTTTTTAGACACAGTAAGAGAGTCTTATTTTGATCAACAGTAACAGTGGACACCAAGTGGCCATTTTTATTTACATGGGGTTTTTATTAAGCAGGTATGTGAGTCTGGTTGCACATTATGTGTAGTTTTTGACTCCTTTCTCTACTTATCTATTCCAGCTTTGTCTCCTACTTATTCTCTTTACTACTGTGTTTGAACTCAGATGTGATTTCTTCCAATTAGATGTTTTTCTTTTCTAGTCACTCCTCAGCATGTTCTGAAGTTATGAAAAACCTGTTTTTGTCAAACGTGATACTACTTCAGTTTCTCTTCTGAATATCAACTATTGATCTTTTTAAGCAATAAAACTGATCTTGCACTGATGTCAGGGAGAAGCAGGAAGGCAGACTTCACCACCTATCAGTATTTCTCTACTGTTGAAAGACACACAGCATTCCCTGAATGCTGCCAGAGTGGAGGTCTGACCGCATGTCAAGACACAAATTTTTCTGAGGTTTGCTGGAGTCCATGGGCTAGCCTAGCATGTCATATTGAGGAAAGCAGAAATGTAAGGGTCCAACAGAGTAACATCCAGCAAGGACAGTTTTAAGAGGTGTATTTCAAAACACATACAGTGGATTTTAAAAGCTCAGAATCTTGAGTGCTTTTCATGGAGATAGAAGGAAAACTTTGTCTACTTGGACTGTTTACTAAAAGAAATGATGCTTCCTTCTGAAACACTGAACTTTCAAGCTGAAGCTGGCATTATTTTCCAATTAAAAATGTGTAAGAATTCAAATATAAAACAGCAAACTAAAATCAACTGTCTTACCAATGCACCTTGAACCTCATTTTCTGAAAAGCCACAGAAAGATTCATCATCAGAGGCTTCATGAAAAATTTTTGCCAGTTCTTCTTTAATATCCGATCTAAATTTGCATTTCTACAAAAAATAAAATATCCTTTAACTTAAGTTGTACAGAAAATTATTAACAAGTGCAGTACAAGCAAATAGCTTTAATAAAGAAACAAAAAAAAGTTAAGGCATTTCACAAGGGGTTTCAGAATCACAGCTGCAAATTACCAGGCACATTAGGTTACGTGACATATCAAAGGCTAGAATTGACAGCTAATCTGTTTCCAACAATTACCACCTAGAAACACAAGTAAAGAGTGAAATGAAATTACAGCACATAGCACAGGTTTAGAACTACTATACAAAAACATAAGCAGAGCAAGCAGTTTTACATTATTAGCTTTACATTTTTGCAAGCTTTACTAGTACTGCACATACGATCTTCTTTTTTCTTGTACTATACTTACTGTGTTTGCAAAATTATCAGAACCAAAACTGTCACAACTGTCATCAGAAGATGAGGATGTTTCCATAGGAATCAGTTTTGTATTTCGAAAGGCTGTGAAGTTTCTCCTTCCTGAACAAACTCGGCGCTACAAAAGGACAACAGCAACACCATTAAGAGACCTACTGCAGCACAGCAGCTTTCAAGAATATATTTTTATTGAAGCTTAGGAAGTTCAAATGTTTTAGGATGTTTAGCAATCCTGAACACAAGTCAGAAAACAAACATCAGCTTTGAAATAAATCTCAAAGTTAGGCATGACAATAGTTTTTACTCTGATACAGTTCTGACCATTGTTATAGATGATTCAGTATTTAAGAATACTTCTTTTATGCAAACTAAGTGGAAATAAGCACATAAATCATGTCATTCCCCAGTCATCACAGCCACTTATGGAAAAAAGTGCAAGTACACGAAAAGTACCTAGAAATCTACTTTGATTCATTTATTATTTTCAGTTTGAGGCAGACACTAAATACTCTGCAGCTCTTAAGGAAGGGCCAAAGAATCCTACCCACAGATTTGAAACAACTGTTCTAGACAAAGCAGCTTGCTGTTTTGTTCATTTTGCCACGGATCTGAAGGACTTTTTTTAATGGGCTTCAGGTTTTCCTTTCCCAGGAAATGTTCCTACTGGCAGTGACCCGTTTTACCCCCCGAGGGTGGTGGCATCGAGGCCGGGGGCACACTGAGGTGCTGCTCAGTCATGAGCGCTGGCGCTTCACGGGCCCACAAGCCGGCCCAAACGCTGGACAGACAGGGTCCAAACAGCAGCTGCCCAGGCTGCCCAACCTGGAGCCCTCCCTCCTGTCCCAGCACCGCTCTGCCAGAGGGTTTTCGCTTCACGGTCCCGCCAAGCACCGAGGAGCGGCCCGGCCCGGCCGGGCCCAGACACAACAGGCGCGGTTCCCGGTGCCGCCCGCCGCGGCTGAGGGTGGGCGCAGCCGGGGGCACCGCGCCGCAAAGGGACGGCCCGCACCGGGTCCTCAGGCGCGGAGCAGCCCAGCGCAGGTGACCCGGAGGGGCCAGGGGCTCGCAGACACGCCCGTCCCCTCAGGCGCGGCCCCGCCAGCGCCTCTCCCCGCCTCCCGCTAAGATGGTGCCGCCCCTCACACACGCGGCCAGGCCGCCGCCACGCCGACCCCAGCGCTCCTTCCTGCCCGTCCCGTCCCGTCCCCGCCGTGCGGGGCCGCCTCCCGCAACACCGCCCCACGGCCGTCCCCGCGCCCTCGGCGAGGCGGGGGCGACGAGCGCACGGCTCCGGGCCGCCAGCGC
>VZTR01020589.1:128720-176013 GCA_013400775.1 Chaetops frenatus | reverse complement strand
CCTGCGGGCGCGGCGGGGCCATGCTGGCGGCGGCGGCGGCGAGCGCTGGCAACTGAAGGTTCGCGCCAAAGCGGCCGGACCGCGGGGGGCGGGGCCGGCGGCGCCTTTCCCGCGTTGCTGCCCGTGTCCTGGCAGATGCAGCGCACACTACCGCGGGGTCGGGCGCCCCGCGTGCTCACCCGGAGCCCGCCTGCTCACCTCTGCTGAGGAGATCATTAGGTCTCCCGGGATGTCCCCGGAGGGGCCACTACGGAGGTCGCATTTTTTTTTTCTGTTCGCGGTGTGGGGTTTGTGGAGCTGCAAGGGCCTGGCCTTGTGGCGCGAAAAGCTCCCGGGCGGAACACGGCGGTACGGAGGTGCAGAAGGGGCCGGGGGCCGGGGGCCGCGGGCCGCGCCCACTCCTTCCCAGCCGGGGCTCGCTGGGAAGCCTCCGTAGTCTCTAGCCCTCTTTTGTCTGTTTTAAATAATTTGATCTGCCAAACCAAGGTTGGCTTCACTCGGAAATAAACCCCCTAAACTTGCCAGTTTTCAAGAGCAATGGGACTTCTCCAGGGCAGAAAGCCAAGGGTCTGTGTCCTGGCTGGCCCCAGCAGCGCCCGCACCCAGCACCGCCTGCCAAGCAGCGCAGTACAAGTGCACTGTGTCAGAACACCCACCCAGCAGCACTCAGAGGCCCTGAGTCTCACGGGGAGTGGAGGGTTGCTCACCAGGGCCCCACAGGTCCGCGTTAGAAGTGGGACTGGGTGACTCCTCTGCTCCTCGGGTAACGGCAGTTCAACAAAGTTTTGCAAAGAATTTGGCTGCCTTGCCCTTTGCAATCACAATACTATTTGAAGCCAGGCCAGAAGAAAATAGATCAGTCGTTTTAAACCATTTTTGGTAACATGTATAATAGCACGGTAAATCAAGTACCGCCGTTAAACACAGCGAAATAACTGCTGCGTGGTACTTGGCAGCCAGAGTAACGGGAGAAGCCCTGAAGAAGCTGTATGGCACTTGTGGCCCTGGTGTTTGCTATAACGCTCTGTTTATGCTGTGGTTTGAGCAGGGCTCGGTACCAGTGCAACTCTTGCTGCTCACCATTTCCAGGTGTCTCCCTGACAGCAGGCAAGTCCCCACTGCAGTGGGCTGGAGGGAGGGGGCCACAGGCACATGCAAACCTGTGCCCGTCTAAGGCAAACCACGAATCCTCTCTGAGCCAAAGCCTGTAAATAGGCTACAGCACAATAGCATACAAGAGCCCTCACAGAGGTGTTCCATTTTCTCCGGGCATTATTCTTCCTGCGCACACTGCAATCTGTCATGTAAAAGAATCTCCATTTTAAATAAGCCCATAATTACATACTTACCTGCACTGCTGGCTTCTCAGCACACACACAAAAGCAGATGAACTAAAGCGGTTCTCCAGAGGCCAGACCACACTCCATTCCTCTAAATCCACCTTAGTGGAGGATTTCCACCCAGATGGCTTCCAAACAAGACAGCTCAGTAGGGAAGAGGGGGGATATTTGCTGAATTTTGAAGTAGTTTGACTTCTTTCAGAAAAAGGAATCTACAAATGCTAGTTTATTTACATGGAAGAGATCCAGTTTATCAACAGCAAAAGCCCTTAACATCTTGAATCACAATTATCAGAATTTTACTAGAAAAGTAGCCAACCTTCACAGCTTTTAAGAGCATCATATTAAATGTTATGGAGTACTGATGGCACTAGCTGAAGCAAAACTTCAGACTGCAGTTAATTTTCCATTTAATGCTTAATGCAAACAGCATTCTTCAAATCTTCAAACTACATATGTAGTCAAATGGCTTTCAAATTAATAGGCCAGAGCAGAGACTTTGTGGGGAATCCAGACAGGACATTTCATGAACTGTATTGTCAGGGGGTTTTTTAATATGTGAAAAAAACCCCCTATTTTATTGAAAATTGTGTCTATCAGCTCACATATCTTACAGATGACTGGAGAGAAGGGAACAGGAAAGGGAAAAGAGAAATGGGATGTATGTGAAGGGCAGAGGCTTCCCTTCCAACAGCACATAGCAAGGGTACCAGAAAATGAAGGTCTGTAACTCAGGAGAGAGTTGGTTTGACCTGTGACACTGTGATTTCCCCTGTTTTCATCTTCACAGCCTGCAGGGCCCTGCTCTGCCCTGCAGGGCCCAGGTGCCCTCAGTGGATGGGCAGAACAAACTTACCAACTGGCTTTACCACAATGGAAAATGTTTTTCTGTGTTTGTCAAAACATAGGCACCACCACTGTCCTACATCTAGTTATTAACAGTAGCTGAAGACACGCAAAGCTGAACTCAGGTGAGCACTGTATTTTCAGCCACACTTACATTAGGCTAATGTGAGTGGAGGAAAATATCCCTGCCAATTCCGTCCCCCAGTCAGGGTCCTGCACAGCCTGTCCAGTGCTACCAACAAGCTCACCCCTCAGGGCTCACATGTCAGTAAAGGTCATCTGGAGTATTTTATTAGATGTTTTCAAGAAAATAGTCTGTTAAGGTCTTGTCTGTCCTTGAAATGAACTGTCACTGTATGGTAGCAGCCCTTGGAACACCACAGGCTGAAATTATGGAGGGACATGGAGTAGACTGGGCATGCAATGCTTTCTGTGTCTATCTGGGGGATTCAAAGTTGTTTACATGTTGGGAGCTTCAAGCAGTAGCAAGAACATGGACCTCCAACAATAGCTCCATTGTCAGAAACAATAAATGTGACCTTTGGTCTGCTGGGACGAAGGACAAGTGCTGTCCTCCATGTCACACCCCCCCTTGGATTTTGGCTGTTGGCATTGTAACACAGCTCTTCTCTCTGGAGGCAGGACTTCTGCTGCCCCACCCCTGGCTCTCCTACACACTTCCTATCTTAACAACATTCAATACTCTTTATGCTTCTTTCCCCCCCTTTTTTTTTTTTAATTGAAGCAATACATTTTTACCTGCTTTCATGAATGAGTGTTTTAGGACATTCAAAGAATCCCTGGCAAATGTATTGGCAAAAGCATGTTTAATATAAAAGTAAAAGCATGACAAACTTCATTGGCAAGGTTCACTCTACTACTTACTAGATGGTTAAAGCAGACAGAGAAAAATTATACTGAAGTCTAAAATCAATCTAAAACTGAATTCAACCAAAAATTATCTACATGAAAGAAGGGTAAGGCTGAGAAAGAGTAAGGATAAAAAAGAATAAGGGAGACTCTCCCATTGACTTGCACGGTTCGGAATGGACTTCCTTGCCAAACTTAGCCTCACACTTGAAAAACGGTTTAGGCCTAAAAGTTTCAATGGCTTAAACTTTACAACACTTAATTGACAGCTTAATGTAAACAATTTAACAAAAGATTCTTACAGAATTTACTATAGCACAACAATAACTCAGTGATAGTGCTATCCTACTTACAAATCTGAAGTACTTAAGAATTTAGGAGAGCAACATTCATAGTACCTTTGCTATAGCATATTCACGCTCTCACACAGATCCAACGGACTACATACACGGTTTACACTTTGAAGAATTCCCTTTGAATTCAGCAAAGTACTCACATCAGATGCCTTTGCATCTTCTCAAGGGGCAAAGGGTTGAGTCTCGAGGAGTAGCTCAGGCTCCAGAGTTGTCGATCAGTGGTGGTCCCCCAAGTATGGCAAATGAGAGACTTGGCTGGCTCTCAGGGGGAGGTGCTGGTCACAGCCTGCTGCCGTCCAGGAGGGCTCAAAGGGTCTCACTTAGGACTGCTCTTTATAGGGTCACAAAAGAGTTGGCTTTAGTCATAGTANTACAGAATTTACTATAGCACAGCAATAACTCAGTGATAGTGCTATCCTACTTACAAATCTGAAGTACTTAAGAATTTAGGAGAGCAACATTCATAGTACCTTTGCTATAGCATATTCACGCTCTCACACAGATCCAACGGACTACATACACGGTTTACACTTTGAAGAATTCCCTTTGAATTCAGCAAAGTACTCACATCAGATGCCTTTGCATCTTCTCAAGGGGCAAAGGGTTGAGTCTCGAGGAGTAGCTCAGGCTCCAGAGTTGTCGATCAGTGGTGGTCCCCCAAGTATGGCAAATGAGAGACTTGGCTGGCTCTCAGGGGGAGGTGCTGGTCACAGCCTGCTGCCGTCCAGGAGGGCTCAAAGGGTCTCACTTAGGACTGCTCTTTATAGGGTCACAAAAGAGTTGGCTTTAGTCATAGTAATTTTCCAACCTGGCCACAATTTGGGTCAGTAATTTTGTTTGAAACTGTGGTAACAAGAATGGAACAAAAATGTTCCACTTGGGTTGTTATTCGGACAAGAAAAACCCATTCTCAAGGCTATTGGTTAAAAGCAGCCTCACTAGAAAGCATAAGCTCCTGGGAGCAAGGCAGTGTTTCTGATAAGCTCAAGAGGAGCTTAGCCCAGGTGGTGTTTGTCAAGGCCAAGGCTTAATGTGTATTTCTGAGATCATAGTATGGCCCTAGGGTGGGGGTGCACCACCACCCTGCCTAAATAGCATGTGGATACATTAGTTAATGTTTGTGTGATGCTAGTATTTATGGCAATGAGACTAGCACAGTGACACATATTTATAGATCCAAGCATTTAGGAGGAAGGGGAGACTTTGGATTCTCATGACCACAGAGTACCTGTAACACAATGCAGTAACACGTATCTGAGCTCCATAGAAAATAAGATTGCAGCCACTAATGACAGTAATTAAAAATTTCTGTAAGAGCTGTCCAATCACCTCTTCATCTGAGCAAATTATAGTGTGTTATTGAAACCATTAGTACAATAAAATGAAGTTAAAAACATTTTGCATTAAAATAATCAGACATTGATTTATAATGTAAATTGTAAATTGGTAACCTATAACACACACTAATTGTTTTTCTCTCTCCTGTAAGGTGTGTTTCTTGAAAAGATCTGATCAAGCATATCTATTTGTTCACATGTCACCCTCCAGTGGCTCACACTACTATACAAGACATAAGAAGGTGTGTAATCAGGTAACCTGCTATTGATTGCAATCCAGAAAGGACACAGAAGCAGGAGGATAGCCACTTTTGGAGATTTAATTACAGCTAGACCCCTACATGTTTGCAGGACATTAATTTTTATGGAGTACCTTTTTAATGTAAATACTTTAACACTATGCTCTGATAGGTAGAATTGGATTTTGTAAAATAATTTTAAGTTTAAATATTTAACATGTACAATCAGTTTCTAGTAACCAACAGTACCAGCTCCATAAAATACCTCCACAATGCAATCAGTATCTTTTTCCTTTTTTCTCTCTCCAAGGAGAAATAGATTTTCTCCTTGTAATTTAACAGCTCTGTATCTCCTTGTGCTTTGCTGTGATTTTCTTGTTAGAAAAGGCTGGGTGCCAATGCATCCTGCATGTTGAATTGAAGGTGGTCATGTCTGATCCTATCCATACTGTGTTTCTTTGACACAAACTGGCAAGACCACAAAAACTGAAAGAATAAGAGAAGGAAAACCAAAGGAATAATACAGATCAGTGTCAGAAAAAGTGCAGTTGATACTCATCAGTGCACTAAGAGAATGGCTGAAATGTGGTAATTTTTGATAGAAACCTTAATGATTATTCCAAATGTAAGTCATGGCAGATCATTTGGAGCCCAGAGCACTATGTTGCACATTACGGGAGTGTAATTACAATGCTCATTTGATTATCCTGTAGCCATTCCACAAAATGCATTGCAAAAAATGTCGATTGAAAGTAGCTGGTTTTGATATGCAGTAGCCACTTTTAAAAGCTCCAGATTCCAGCTCTTTCATTGTTGGATGTTGATTGGTATTTCCCTTTGAAAACACAAATTACATTTAGTCACATCATAAAGAAATCATTTACAAAATGTTTAGCAAATGTATACTTGTGGGAAACAAGGCTATCAGGAAACAACAAAAATACTTACTGTAGTGTGGTTTTTTTGCCCTTTTTTATAAGCTTTGCCACTCTCTTTTTGCAAATGTTGACTTGCAGTGCCTCCACTAGCCTCCAGCAAGATGTGGTTCCGGGGAGAGGATGGGAGTAGGAGGAGAGGTGGTGGCTTAACCTTCTCCCCAGGGATCTCTCCCCAGGCAGCTTTCTCAGGAGGGAGGAAAAAAGCCTCCCTCAGGGCTCGCTAGTGCCTGCTGGAGGTCCCCAGGGCATATCTCAAGTTTTCAAGCCCTTGGGTTTTTTCACAGCATGAAGAAAATGCCCTCTTTGCTGCAGGGAGCCCTCACCTTGCTTGCTAAGGAAAAGGAATGTGTGTGTTGAGCCCCAGGCACGCTAAGCCACTTCATTCTACACAGCACAATGTTCGTGCCTCCAGCACCCGCCAGAGCCCCGGGAAGTGTCCGGGGGGAGGCTCCGGCCCCGGGCAGGGACGGGGCAGCGGCTGCGGCCGTGGGGAGCCTGGCGGGTGCTGCAGCGGAGCTGCAGGGAAGGGCTGCACGCCTCAGCCCCAGCTCACCTTCCTGCCAGGAGACCACTGCCTGCCAGCACCATTCCTCTGTCCTCTGAGTTGTTCCTCTCAAATGCCCTGTATTTACATTCACTCAAACGTGATCTTGGCAGACCCTTATTAGTGTTACTGCCTTAATAGACTTCTCCTCTCTAACCTCTAACTTTTTGCAACAAACTGGCTTGAACTGCTAAGGATGGCAATTCATTAGATAAGAATATTATGTAAAAACCCTTCTATGGTGGACGCATATACAGAAAATAATTCTGTCAGATGTAATTTTCAGAGGCAGCACAGCTATTTGATTCCATTTAGTGACATGAGATGCCAGCAGGTCTCTCAGTTTGGGGTTTTTCCACCGTTACATAAGTCACTGCCCGTCTTTCCCAGCCTAAAGTAATAATAATAATAATAATTATTATTATTATGCCAAAGTGCATTCTCTAGCACAATCAAAAAAATCAATTCCATATAGTTGATGTACAGTCCAATGTTCTTGGCAGCAACTCTGCAAGTTATAGAAAGTCTTAAAATACATGGGTTTGATCCTGAGCAGCATCGGCTGAGCGAGAGAGCAGGACAGAGGTGAGAGGTGCCATGGCTGTGGGCTCTTGCTTGCAGTGAGGCAACCTCTACACCTTAAATCAGGTTCTGATCAGCACGCTGTCATACATGGCCAACTGCTAGAAAATAATCTGTGGGAGCAGGTAAGATAGAGCAAAACTGCAGTGGCCAGTTTTTTCTTTCAAAAGTAAACCATGTTCAAAAGCACCCATCCCTATTTCACAGCAAGAAAGCAGGTTCTTGTGGGGCATTAGCTCAGTCATTGCAGTGCTGGGAGGAGGCAAAAATGGGCACTGTCCCCTCCCAGCTGAACAGGGACTGTGTTTGCTTTTTCTAGCATTTCATGGAAATAAACCAACCAGCAGCAACAACACCTGTGATGCCCAGCCCTGAAAACCATGGGGAGCATGGCAGTGTTTTGTCCACTGGTATGCCATCACTGAGACCAGGGTGTGGATGGGGACACAGAGCATTCATCCCCCTTCTGAAGGCAGTGCTCAGCAACATCAGCGCAGGATGAGCAGTTCCCTCAGTCATCCCTTCCCAGCAAGGCAGTATGGCCAGGTTACCCTGAGCACAGGGGTACAGTGTGCCATGGCAGCAGCCAGACAGGCTAAAACCCTGGGGGCTGCATTTCCCAGCAAAAAGGGGTTGGACGGCCACCTCATCTCCCCTCTCCGATCACTACTTCTTTTATCTTCCAGACAAGAGCAGCACAGGCACTACATTTTGGTATGTCTGTCAAAATAAATAGGAGGCCAAAGCAACAACTAGAAATGTCGGAAGAGAAAGAGGTTACAGTGTTGCCCAAATAAAACTCTGAGCTTGGGAAAATTCCTGCCCAGGCCATAAAAAGCAACCTCTGCAGCTCTGCCATCCTGGGATGGATCGACGGTCTGCTCATGTCACAAGGGGTTAGGAACAGCCCGGAGTTTTTTATGATTTTGGTGCCCCTTGGACAATTCAGTGGGCTGAACTCTGTGCCAATTGTGCTGTGAATTTGCAAAGGCTCTGTGGGAAAAGAAAAGGTTTGTGTGAGAGGTTAAGCTGGGCAGCAGGTTACTCTGCCACTTCATGCTCTCTCCACTCAGGCAGATGAGCAGCTACAAAAGCTGTCTGAACATCTCTCCCACTTTCAGAAAGGCCCCTGGCTCTCAAGCAAGCTGCCTGTGGGCAGCCCCCTCATGCCCTGGCTGTATGTAAACAAAAGCAGCCTGTGTTTGCAGGCCTGGGCAATGTTTTTGCTCCAGGCTGTCTCGTATTCACGTGCTGCCCTAGTTAGGAGCAGGGTTTCACAGGCGCTTGAATTGCCAGCTGGTTCACAGCACAGCAGCACAAGTCTCTGACCTGCGAGACACAGGGAACAAGCGCCTGGAGAGCGCAGTGCCACGCCAAGCTGCTGGTCTGGCTGTCACTCCCTCTATGGAGCACAAATGTCCCCCAGGACACTCATCTCTTACGGCCAGTCCTGATGGCAGTGGCAGGTACCCCAGTGCTGCTGGAGAAATCTGTGTTCTTAGGAAGCCAATATACAACAGGGTCAGACCCAGCTCTGGGCCACCGAGCTGAAGAAGGATGATTGCTACCTGCATTGGTAAGTGACTGTTCTCCATCCTCCTGCTGTTCTTTCCTTTCTTTTTTTTAAAGACATCCTTAGGTATATGGGAAAGACAAAAATACCCAACCCGACCCAACCCAAACCAAACCAAAAAACAAAAAAACAACAACAAAAAAACCAAAACAAAGAAAACCACACATTGAAAAAAATGGAACCACGTGTTTTGTTGGCAGAAAAAGAAAGAAGTCTTTTTGCTCATGCCATGAAGACATCAGCTGTGGAGGTAAAGCCTGTAAAATTCCAGCAAACCAAGGACTATGATGCTGTGATTAACCTGCTCTTCCTGTTTGAACTGAGCACTGTTTCCTCCCTCACAACCCACCGGCAGGGTCGTCAAGAACCAATTGCCAGGGAGAGATGCTGCTGTTCACCCTGAAACTTTCCTGCTGATGTCTGGCATCCAGAGAGAGCTGGGCAACTCTTGTGATTCCCACAAGATCCAGAGTAAAATGCTGCTGAATAAACAAAAAGATTCTGTGTAAGCTCTGATAGAAAGTCTCACATTAAAAGAAAAAAAAAAGGAAAATAAAATTAGCATCTGATTTTGTAAATATTCTCTCAATTGGACACAAATACTCACTCACTTTGGACATCCAGTTCTGAATCCGCCTTCATGAGCTCTCTGCTATTTTCACCATCCATTCCAGCAGGCATCTCAGAGCTTGCTTCTTACAATCCGGAGCATTTTAAACCCTGGAAGAGGAAAATGCAGGTACCTTTTCGGTATTTAGAAAACATCAGCATCCAAGCATGGAGATATGAAGCCCAAGAGAAAGAAAAGCCAGGAAACCAAGGGGCAGCTCTACAGCAGTGGTATTTTGTGCCACTTGCAGAGTCAGCCATGGAGGGAGGGTGTATCAGCTGCAGCACTGCCAAGGATATGTGTGTGGATGGGGGGCAGCATGTCCAGCTCCTGGCCAGCAAATCTAGACATACTGGTACTTAAATATGGTTGGCTTTAACAGACTCATAAGAAAACCCTAAGTGGACATAACACGGCTCCTTTCCAAAGAGCATTTCCTGAGGCGTAGTTGCCCAAGACAGTCTGATTTCACACATTGGTGTGCATGGTCTTCTAGCTACATGTTAGTAAAACGTGGGGAAAAAAAGGCTCAGTTTTGTAAAGTACTGGGCGTGTGTGTGAAAATGTAAGCACATTTTTATTTATAATTAATTATCACCAAGACTGGGAGTAGCCACATCAAAAGTGATAAAAACAAGATGGAAAACTAGATCTTGCTAAATTTTTTTTTTTACAAGTTCACTCACTGTTGCTTTAACCAGCAATGCTGGTACAGCAAAAGGATTTCTAATCAGTCACTAATGCATGATTGTTTAATTTTAATGGGCATGATCAATACTATCCGCTTCTTCTTTAAATGCTAATGAACACTTTAATACAACAGATGTGGACAAACAGTACATTGCAGATTAAAATTAGGCATGGCATTAAATAGCTTACAAACAGCAGAGGAATCCTGCTGGACATCTTGACAAACAACCACAGGCAGCTGATAAATCTTGAACTGCCATCACCAGCCCACAGTGTTTTAGGCTTGTACAACTACCCCACCATCCTGATCACCCTAGAAGAGAAAGGTGCCTTTCCAAACTCTTACAATTTCTTTCTTAGGATTTGTGCAGGCCCAACTGTGATTCCTGAGATGCATATCCAAATCTTAATAACACAAGCACATTTCTAGCTACTACTCTCAGGCGCAGTTATTATTAGTTGGTATCCTCCAGCCTATTTTGGTCATGGCAAGAAATGTCAGGGGAGGATCTTCAGCCTAGACAAAATCCCAGTCTCCTGCTAAGTTGTGTGAGAAACATCCAGTACTAGATTGTCCCTGTCCCCCAAATTAGTTGTCAGGCTCAGTAAACCAGGGCCAGAAGCTGGGTTACTAACTAGCTTTCTGCCAGTTTGAAGCCACAAGAAAATGGCAAACTTTGTTACCACAGGGCACCACACACAGCTGAATTCACTTCAAGGTAAAGCTTCTATTTTTTCTGCTCTTAACTTTTATCAGAGGAAGAGGTACTTGAATGACAGAGATCCAGCTCCTGACACCTGGTGTCGTTTGTGTCTTGCTCCGTTGGTTTTGATGGACCCTGTCCTGAATTTGTGAAATGTGAGTCCTAGTTCACTCTGGTAGGTATTAGAAACTCACCCCAGGGCTCAGCCCTCACTGGGGCTGGTGCCAATCAGAGGAAGGAGAGCTGCCTGTAGCCACAGGAGTGGCCTTTGTGTGGAGCAGGGAATTTCCATGTCCTTTAGAAGGACCAGTGACAGGGCTATGGTGATACCCCCTCACCCTGAGCAGGTGACGTGCCAGCAGTTCTGCTGGCATCACTCACAATGGTGCCAGTACCACCTGGGATGGATGGTGTGCAGCACCCTGTTCAAAGGCATTTCTAATTTACAGTTCCTTGTACAAGAGGGTACCATGCATTGCTTTGGGTTCAGCTTCCTTTATCTGTTTCTTCCTTTTTATCTCTCTTGCATCTTGTGAAACCCAAACTTTTTTTTCTCCCTTTTAATTGTGTGAAATCAACTTGGTGTGAAAAGGCCACGAAGAAACTTTCTGACGCCAACTGAGTCTAAGCTGTGTCTTTGTTCTCAGCAGAGCTAAAGAGCACATTAATCAGAAACTTTGCTGACCTTGTCTTTACTACCTGAAGACTGAAAGACAAAAGCGACACAGTCTGGCCACATTTAGAAATTCAATTAAAAAATACCAGCTGCACAGGGATAAATATTATCATAGACCTCAATGGGGTTAGTTATAACTATGATAAAGGCAATGCCTTGTTCTCACTCCATTTTAATTTTTTTCCCCCAAAAGAATAAAGCCTAGTTTTCCATTCTCCTTCTGATTAAGACAACTGTGTACGTGACAGAGTGTGCTCAGGGGTGTCGGGTAGTTAATGTTGGGGCTTTTAATAAGGAACAAAGTAAGAAATTCCTGAGAAGGGATGGCAAGCTGAAAGTGGAGAAGTGAAGCTACTAAAGTGGACCTGAAGAAAAATATCCCTGCGTCCCTTTTTTTCAGACTATGCTGGCCTGATAAAAATACTACCTCTTCTACAGCCCTGGCAGAAGCAGACTAGACAAGGGGTGAGAAGACTCTGCCCAGAGCTGGACTCAGCATCTAGAGGCAAAATGAGGTGAGGAGAGAGGTAACAGCACAACTCTCCTAAGGATGAAACGGAGAGCCTTTCATTGCAGCACCTGGCTGTGCCTTACGGATTTTATTTTTGAAATATTAAGCAAATGCGTGGATATCCAGTCAGCTGAGAACACAAGCAGCCAAACAGAGGGGAGAAAACCAAATGAAATCCCTTGGTTCTGACAGCGACAGGAGGAGAGGTGGCAGCTCTCCCTGTCCGCTGGCAGGCCCCAGCCAGGTGGGTACCGTCTTCAGTGCAGCAAATTAAATAGGAGCAGGCATATCTTCTCTAGGTTGAATGTTCAGTTAAATAAAGGGCCAAATTCCTCTCAGAACATCCTCCGGCCCCGCCAGCTCCCCCTGGCTCTCTCCTTTCCTGGCTTGCCGGCAGCCTGCCTGTGGGGTTTCCTTGCGTGCTGCACCTTTATCCACCTGTCCTCGGCAGCTCTGCTCTCCCCTTCGCCCCTCCTGGGTTCGCTGTCACCCTGCGGGGGCATGCCAGGGATGGCCGTGGGCTGCGGAGGAGTGTGGGGGTACCTGCGGTGCTGAGAGGCCGGCGGGGCCGCTGGCAAAGAAGTCCTGCTGGGTCTTCCCGTGTGCCGAGGGGGCACCGGGGAGCTGGTCCCACTGCGGCGCCCGTCCGAGGAGCTGCGGGAGGTAGCGCTGTGTGAGGTGTTTCTGCCTTTGCCAGCAGACCTGTCCCTCTCTGAAGGGGTGTCCGAGGCTGTGCTGGAGGCGCTGCTACCTTTTGAGTTCAAGTGCAGATTCGAAAGGTTTCTCATCAAACTGTGTGACAGGGGAGAGGAATTCCTTGAGTGGCTGATGGATGTGTACTGGTGACTGACGGGAGCGCGTGTCCTCCTGACGGCAGCGGCGTAGGAGTCCTGGCTGTGAAGGTAGGGCAGGTAGTGGGTGACTGTGGTCGGGCTGTGGGGGTGGCCGTGCTGGAGAGAAATGGCTTTTGCTATCTGGTGCATGCGCAGTGTCTGCATCCACTGACTGTCAGTGCCTGGCAAGGAAATGGAAATAGAGTCAGCTTTCTGTGAATTGATGGAAAAACGCTCTCAGCTTTACCGAAGGTGTGCTGTTAGCTGCCAGGGATTCTCTCAGAAGAACCTCAAACCACCCTTCCCCTCCCAGCCTTGCAGCAAAGTAGTCCTAGATTTGAGTGTGTTCAATGTTACGGTTGAACATCATGTTGGGCTTTTAAAATAGCAAGTGATACAAATATTTCTGATGCCACTGCAGATTATGGAGCTTAGACTTGAAGACAGTTACTGAGCCATCACCTTGGCTGTTCAGGTGGGTTCCCACTCTCTGTTTTGTGCATCCTGGTCTTTTGAACCCAGCCTAGTTTTAAACATGCTCTCTGATGCTCTTGGCAACCTCAACAGATTTATCCATAACTTTCATTACAAAAGAGCCTGGAGACCTCTGGAGCAGGCACAGAGATCACCCCAAGGTACCAGTACTGCTGCAACATTGCCTTCCAGCTGCATCTCTCCCATCTGGCACAGTCGTGCTGTTCGCAGCCCAGCACAGACAGGAAGCAGTGCAGAGCCAGTGCAAGTGCCAGCTGTGGCAGCCACATTCACCTCCTCTGGCTCCAATTTCTTTTCAAACTGCTACACACTACAAAAACCAGTGGTACTTCAGTTGTTGTTACTACTACAGATCCAGAAGTCAATCCAGTTTGCATCCAGCTTTGTGCAGAAAACCGACACTGTATGTGGGAAAGCCAGTGAGGCATCAGGCTTCAGCCAGGCTGGCTCAGACAGTGCTTAACTGTGAGCAACTCAGGATATTACAGTTCCCTCTACACCTACTGTCACAGCCCTGGGGTCGTAACAAAAGTTGTAGCTTTCAGAGATCACACTGAAGTGGTTTTGAAAGTCAGTCCTGTGGTTTCCATGAAAGCCTTTAGCAAATACAATAGCTGTAAATTTTCCATTTGAACTGCAAGGGCTGCCTGGTTTGCTACTTTGTGGGTAGAGCAGAGAACAGAAATTCCTCTTATCTGAGGCCACAGCTCTGGCCAAAGACCCATGGGGAGCAGCTAAAATAATTTTCTTCTAGAGAGATTTGAATGATTTGTCCTTAAATATTGCTAATATCATTCCAACAGGAAAGCATAACCCTCACTGCCTCTTGCTGAAACACTTCATTGCCCATGGGGAGTTTTGTGGGAGCTGGATAGCGGCTCTGTCCTCATTAGGGTTGCTCCTGTTAAAATGTAATGGATGATCTCTTCCACTCCTCTTTTCCCCAGACTTTGTTTGAATCCAAAGAGATTTAAATCACTTCAACTTATTGTCAAGTATGTCAAAAAGAAACTGTCTTTCCTATCATAGTGTGTGTGACACCGACATAGTGGATAGCTCCACCTGCACTTAGAAGTGAACCTTCTTTCACAGAAAGACAGATAGGAATTGCCTCCTCTGCTTCTTAACCTCCTTGAAAGTCATGTTTTCAAAAGAAACATGCGTGCTGAAATGTACTTGCTAGACACTATTGCCTCTGCCATTCCCCCATGCACTCCTACCAAGGCTGTGGATGTAAATCACAGACCTCATAAATCTGAAAACAGCAGGCTCAGGACTCAAGTTTGGGTCTCCATTTGTTATCGACACTCAGGTGGCCATCACATGCCTCATGGGACCAGTGCTGATCTCCCTGAGCAAGGGTCTCCCTTCAGATTGTACAGTCCTTGCTCCTTACAGCCAACAGCAGTTGCCAGCCCAGGATTCAGCTGCCCAGCAAGGATCTCCCAGTGTGCCCTGTGGGGCTGCCTCTCATGGGCTAGGGGGCTTCTCCCTCATGTGCTCTCTGAGCCACCAACTCTGTACACTGAGTTATGTGCTCTGTGTGGTAGCTCACAGAGGTAGTACCTTCACTGATGGTTATTTTAGCCTATTGAGTCAATGGACAGCAGGATGAGGACTGGGGGAGCAAAACACTTCCTGATCTTAACATCAGTGGACAAGGGAAGAGCTACAGATGTCATTTATCTGAACTTCTGTAAAGCTTTTGACATGATCGCCCCCAAGATCCTTCTCTCTGAATTGGACAGAGGTGGATTTGATGGGTGGACTGTTAGATGGATAAGGAATTGGTTGAACAGTTGCATCCAGAGGTCAACAGCTGAGTCATGGTGTACATCAGTGACAAGTGGTGTCCCTCAGGGGTCCATGTTGGGACCAGTGTTATTTATTATCTTCATCAATGACATACAGAAGGATCAAATGCATCCTCAGCACACCTGCAGGTGACACCAAGCTGAGTGGGGTGCTTGATGTGCATTGACTTTTTGCTCTTCTCCCCGTATATGCCCTGCCCATGTCATCAATGAAGTTCACACGTGTTGACTTACCTGAGTCAGATCTGCTCCGTGAATTCACCTCTGAATTGGGGAGTGAGGTCTGTATCAAGAGCTGTACTGCCTCAACCTCGTCCTGTGCTTTCACCTTGCTCCAGCAGATAGCTTGGATGTGCCTTGTGCTTTTGGGAGCTCTAACATCACTCTGCTCAGAAAGGACACAACAAGCGTGAGGATGTAATAACACACAACACACTAAGCTCCCCTATGAGGGAACTTCCACCAGTGCCTGGGCAGCAGCAGTGGTTTCAACATAGAGCCTGTTTTGCAAAACCACTTAGCTAGTTCTCAAATATTTTTAGACTCTAGATAATTTTGGCTGGTACTTGTGATTATGCTAAATATGTGGTAGTGAATAACTGCTTCAATTCTTGTACCCTGTGGAGGAAAGATCTGAAAGCCTTCCTCTACAAACACAAAAATACATTTTACATCAAGCATCAAATGTGCACTGCTTTCTGCTAAAAGAGGTAGGACTAAGCAGGTAGTTTTGCAGGGGCCCCCCAACAAAATTTTCCTGGAGTATCAAGCTCTTCAGTTTGCCGTTAAGGACCTACGACTCCTGTGAGAAACTTCTTCACTTCTGAGACAAGCAAGCAAGGTCCAGGATTTCCCCATTGCTCCATCACTGCCTGAATCCTTGTTCAGGACAGAGCTGGAATCTCATTTATTAACCTTTATCCAACCGACAGAGTTAGTCTTTGTAAAATCAGTACTGTAAGTAACTGCAAATTCTTTTTACAAAGTTTATGTCTATCACATCAAATTGTATTCTGGGTTTTATCTTATCTTATTCTTGATTTCTCATTTTCTTTATTCTCCTGTTGCTTCCCTGCTCTCCTAATTAGCACATAATTGAAAAGATAAAAACCAGCCTCTTTAAATAATGCCAACAACACTGACCATTACATTTGAAGCAAAAGAAGCTCTCATCCTTGAGAAGAGCCATCCCAGACAGCAATCTGAGGCCATTGTCTCTGTAAACTTCATTCAGCTTTTGCTCTGAACTTTATATTTTACAATTAATTACACATTGCAGAGACTTGATTATAGGATATAACAAAGCCAGAGGATGTTATTTCCACACCTCCTGTGTAGGTTTTATCTTGGATCAATTATTTTATTTGTTTCTCAGAGCTTACCTCATACGTAACAACACATTCTACAGACTGGTGTTCTTCTATGCCCACAATCCATTTCTCCATTACAAATGGTGGCTGGAAAAAACATGGGAGATTTTTTAAGTATTAACTTCCTTGTTTACAAAAGGAAACTGAGAAGAGATTTCCATACATAACACAGCAGGTGAGACAACATGGAATGTTTTTGTGGGGACATAAACCTTTTTCAATGTACATTTTTTCTTCTGCTAGATTTACAGAGGAAAGCAAGAACAAATATCTCAAGATTATCAGAGATATTCCTTGACAAATATAAAAATGTTGAAGTCTGTGAAAAGTTAATGTTAATGTATCTAGTTGTTAATTTATTTAACTTCATGCCTTTTTTAAAGGAAAAATTGAAATATCTAAGATTAAGATTAGACAGAAAACTAATAATAACAACAGTTGTAATAATAATAACAACAATTACAAAAAACCAAAACCACAAGTGTTTTTCCAGAAATCACAAACTATAAAAATAGTATTAGCATGAATTAAATACTAGAATCTTTTTTGGCAAATATAGCTATATGACATTTTCTTTAAAATTCTGACTGTTGACAATCTGCTTTTCACTTTTCCTTTAGAGAAAATGACTAAAGGTTTTCTCACCCAATTTTGCCCCAAAAATTCAGTTAAAAGCACTCAAGAGTTTGGGTGTTTTTACCAGTGCACATTAGAGCAGCATTTTAATTGGCAATCAAGCTGTATATTTTTTCAGTTAGAGATTTATTTTGTTAGCTATTATCAAGTGGAGCATATTAATAAAAACAAACAATTAAAATAATAGCTAAAAAATGCCCTCTGCATCAACAAGGCTTCTGTTCCTTAGGGAACAGTTGTCTAAATGCTTACTGGTAAATATTTACAGGCAGGTTCTGACACAAGGTAAAATGCCCAGTGACAAAGAATTGCAGATGTTCAGAGCTGTACTGTCTGTGATGGGTTTCAGTCTTTGCAATCCACTGTTGCATGAAAGAGAGAGTTTTAGAACCAGGTAAAAGTTCAAAAACCATGCCAAAAAAAAAAAAAGAGAGAGAGAAAAAGAGATTTCTGGAACATTTCAATTGGTTTCTTCTCTTGAGAAGTAAAGCAATTTTTTGAACATTCTGTTCATTAAAAGGGGTAATAAATTCAGAGAATGTAAGATGGAATTAAAACAAGAAAATATAAATTAGTTCCTTCTCTTATTTGTCTATTGTTAACATTATTGTCAGCTTAAAGGAGAACCAAAATACCTAACTCCTATTATGATACAATTCTATTTAAAATGTGCATTTTATTTAAAAGCTGTCAAGAGATTGAGCTTCTGCACGTACAAAAGTCGACTGCTGTGGTATTTTAATGTCTTTGTTTGAGATCTGTGAATTCGTGAAAGCTTTAAGGCTGTAAATACCTTTGTCATCTTTAAAATCTCTACATCAGGTAGGTTAGTGTTGAATGTCACATCTTTTATGTAGGTTATTGCAATTTCATCCCCGTCCATCTCCATGTACATTTTCCATTTACAATCCTATGAATAATAAAAAAAAGAAGAATGCTGGATTGTTAGAATACAAATAGGAAAAAAGAAAACCCAACAACAAAACCCAAAATGAAACAAAACTGAAACCCAAAACAACCCAAAAACTAATCCTCAATATGTGGTGGCCTGGGAGCTCTGCACACCCCAGGGCAGTGGTGGGAGCCATCCCTTGGGGTCACAGTCAGTGCTGGCAGCCAGCCCCAAGGACATCGTCCCAGTGAAACCAGGAATAAATGACCAAAGTCTGTGCAACACCTTCAAGACAATCGCTTGAATAATGGGCAGAAGGATGAGCTTGTTGTTACATCTCAGTTATTTCAGATACTGAGAGCCCAGTGAGGCACTGAGCATCCTCAACTTCTGCCTGCCTTCAATTGCACTGTTAATTATAAACTAGCTCAGCTTAGAAGATAATCAAGAGTCTAATAAACCACAGCAAGAAAAAGTATCCTTAAATAATCCCCTGAGCTGAACAAGGGGCCAACATTCCACACTTTGCACAGGTGTGAGCCTGCAGAAAGTGGTATCTGGCAGCATCTTGCAGGACATCTCACATGGACTGAGTGGTGGAGCTGGGGTTTGTGTCTGTGCCCAGGGAGGCTCCCACTGGGAACCAGAGACTGCCTGACCACGGTGCAAATCAGCCAATGTTTGCGGGTCTGCCCAGCAGGTGCTTTGGGAATGAGATACTGTGCAGTGCACTGAGCTCCTCCAAAAATCAGTCCCGTGAAGGACCACTCTGCCAGTGAAGCAGTGTCTCCACTTTCATACAGGAAGGAGGGAATGTTCCCTTCATGGAGACGGGAGCTCCTCCAGACATGCCAGGGGTTTAGGGGTCTGTGCCTGTCACATGCCACCTGTAAGACAGGTGTGGGCTCAGCGCTTGCAGGAGGCAATCTTCACCTTTTTTTGCTCAAAAAATGCAAAAACTTTCAGTGGGGACACAGATGGACACTTAGGGCCACAGGGTTGTGTAAGCAGTTATTTGCATAGACAAATGTAAGCAGCCTAAAAAGTATTCGTTCACACATGATTATCTGTGGTGTTTGCCCGTGCATCTCTCGAAAGTGTAACGTAGGAGCTCAGCCCTCAAAAAGCTCAAAGCTTTCCATCACACATTGAATTGGTAATTCCAAAATAAAAGAAAACTGAAATATAACCATTTCTGAACTGCAACAAGAAATTATGTTTATGACAGCATTTGACCCTATGTGTCCATCTGTCCCCACTGAAAGCTTCCCAATTTTACGAGCAGAGAACTGGTTTTTGCACTGCCCTGGTGTGGGTTTGAGCAATGGGAACTGCAGTTCAGTGGTCAGGGCACCAACCAAGACTCAGAGGCACCAAGCCCAGCTTCCAGTTCTGCTATTGGCTTCCTGTGCAACCTGATCAGGTGCTCAAGTCACCGTGTGCCTCCATTTCCTAATCCTGGACTGTATCTCTTTGCACATCTCTTTTCTGTCCTGCTTTTTGCATTTGTGAGCTGACCTGGGGTAATTCCCGTCCTATCCCAGGCAGGTTCAGCACTGTGCACCAGCCCTAACGTTGGCTGAGGAGAGCAAATGCTTTGAAGTGGAACAGCAAGCCACAGCAAAGTGAGTTGTCTCTGACTCCTCCTCATCTCTGGATCTGTGCTCCTCTCCCTGCCCACAACGTTCTTGTTGCCAGACTTTTTTGCAGGAGATTCATGCTACTGCAAATCAAACCCAAGGTCAGAGACAAGATCCTTGATAACACTGGTAAATTTTACAAAAACACTTGAGCCAAGAAAAGAAAAAAATATTGACATGAAGTACTATCCTTCAGTTAGGTCAGCACATCTCCTGCCATCTCTGAGTAATACCAGTGCCAAGCACTTGAGAGCTGGAGCTGCACCTTGTGCCAGGGCTCCTATGCCCTCCTGACTCAGGATTTTGTGCTGTTCTCTCACATTTCCCTGCAGACTAGATCTGACAGATATGATTTCATATTAATAAACAAAATAAATCAACCAGCCACCTCTAGAGAAAAGCTGTGTACATCCAGGGTCTGGAAGCGGGGGCAGGGAGGGCACTGCCATTGCCTGTCCCCTTGCCAGATCCACTGCACAGGCAGGATCCCTCTCCATGTAGTCATGGATCAGATCACCCATGCAGGGGAGGATGCCTGAGGCCTGCAAAAACACTGCCTTCCCCAGCTCTGAACTGCATCTTCAGAGAAACACACACTCTCCTGTCCCTCAAATCCAGTCTCCAAACCTTTGGTCCTCTTTCGAGCCCCCTCCAGCCACACTGTGCAGATATCAAGAGGGCAAGATACCATACTAGGATACCCGCTCTGGTCCCTGAAAAATACATGTCTTATTTTATATGGGAAGGTTTTCATTCTGTGTTATTAGAAAATCATTACTGGAAAGGGGAAAAAGACAATGAGAGAAAGAAAGAAAGAGAGAGAGAGAGAGAGAGAGAGAGAGAGAGAGCGAGTAGATAAGGAGAGCGAGAGGCAAGGAAGGGAAAGGGACATTGGGAGAAAGAAAGGATATAAAAAAGGGAGGGAGGGAGGGAGGAGGAAGGAAGGAAGGAAGGAAGGAAACAGAAAGGCAGCAGGTAGGTGACTTTAGAATCAAGGCACTTAGCAAATATCTAAGATAAGTAGGTGGCAACTTTTTAGTAACCATTTCGTTCAACCACACAGTAAATAATGCAAGACTTGTGTGCTGCAGAAAGAAAGGGATATATTTCACTGTTTTCCAATGGAGTTCCAATAGGAGATACTCATCCATTTAAACAAAAATTTGGCTGGAAAAACCAAGGATATAAATTTTAATTCTTTGATGAATTGTAGCCATATGACTTCTTAGATCAAAACTACATTTAGTGCCAGGCGTACGTGAGAAAATAATTTGGAAATGGCTTGTTCAAAGTGTCAAAGTGGTTGATAGATATGTTTACACAAGTCCTTCAAAGAGACTTCCCTGGACATCTTGTCATTCAAGCATTAAAATACCTTCCAATATCTACCTGCATGATTTTGATATAAATAAAAAATATCAGCGTTTTGTTTTAAAAAATTATCTAGTTTCAGAACTGAAAGACACGACCTACAGAACTCTGTGTGAAAACATTTCCAAATAATACTTTGACAAAGCCAATAAATCAACAACCTCTGAAAATTATTGTAGGAAAGAAAAGCAAATCACACATATATTTCAGCTGCTTCTTCTCAGCTTTGGAACAGAAAGTAAGAGCACTTTAAAAATTAAGTCTCCAGCTTACTGTGGTGACAATACTCCTTTAACCCCATATGCGTTTATGTCTGCAAAAAAAACCTGAAAGGGAAATGAAAAAGATCAGGCACAGGCTCTAAACAGTAAACACATATCCTGCAACAACAGCTTAAAACCTTTTCTAGGCAGCCACTTAATTTTTCAAGGGGGCCCAAATCAAAGATTCATTTTAAAATCAATGGTTGCAATAAACTTTTTTGTTTTATTAAAGATTGAAATAAAAATGGAAATGGCATTGTAGCAGATAACTGGGTATTAGAAGAAAAAAAGTAAGATGTAGCACAAGATGAAACAAATAAGAAAAAAAATGTTGGCCATGCTGATACTAAAAGTAGTAGCATGTTGATGATTTAGGTCCCTAGAAGCTCCTTTACATTCTTAGCTATTATCTATCTCAGCTGCTGAAACCTGCTGTTTTAAAGGCATTAGAGTTGAACATCTAGTGACAGCACTTGGGTTATTTATCATTATGTATCACCCTGCTACACTATATTTTATTATACTGGATTTAAAGGAAGATAACACAATTATGGTTAATTTGCTTCTCTTCTTTATATATATAGTGTCATGACCCACCACAGCTTTGTCCCATGAGATATTTTTAACCAAAAAGAAATCCACAAGAAACTCTCCCTAAAAATTCCATTAATAACCTCTTGTAGCATGTATAGGTTGCAGGGTCTGGAACTAAGAATGTTTTAATCTCTTCAGCAAAACAATGTCTCATAATGATGTACAGGACTATTGCTGCACTGATGAAGAATCATACATAATTCAGCACCTTTCACTTGGCACCACTGTGATATCCTCATTAGCAGTGGCTCACAGTGGCTGTCAGATGGTGTCCATGCGAATGCAGGCATTATATTGTCTTTGAGATGTGCAGCTGCTTCCATGACACTGCCAGTATATAAAAACATGACGCCAGTTTGTTTTATTTAGTGCTAAACCTTCCAGTTTGTAAAAACAAGGCTGACACAGAGCCTGACATGAGGCAGTGAAAATAATTAGCTCTCATTTTCTCAGCCTCCTATTTCCTTCTCCCCGCTGTGTTCTCTTTCCACTAAACCACCACATGTCAGTCGAAATGGGAGGCAATTAGTGGGCTCATTTCAGTCCCCACAACTGTGCTGAAAAGAAAGTATTTATGATGGCACAATGAACAGCTGAAAGATTAAATAACATTTGCCTTTTGAAAAGAAAATGACTTCTAGCTAAATGGGCAATTTTTGATTATTCTCAAACAAGCTTAGAGTAGTTGGTTTTTAAAATACAAGAAAGGAAAATGAGTCATTTTTAGGTGAAAGAATCAAATAAAACTTGACACAGTAATGCAAATAACTGATGTTTTATTGCAAAATATGTAAATGTGTTATACCCTTAACAATGGCTGGTGTCTCAGGTCAGGGCAGGCTGCTGCCAGCCAGGCTCCAGCAAGAGAAGGTGGCTTCGCCGGTTTTGTTTCAGCTGTGCAGGCAGAAAAAAAGAGGGGTGGAGGGGAGGCCTTGCGAGAGAGATGGTCTTAAAATGCACAGAAACAAAGCAAGTGGAAGATATATTTATGTTATCAGTTGCTTGGGTGCCTCCTCTGAGCCAAAGCCCTTATTCCTCTGCAAGGCAACAGGCACTGACTGGCTGCAGCTTCGCCTGCAGAAGCACGAGGCCCCTGAACACCTATGCAGACTAACCAGCAGTACCAAAAATGTCTGTCCCCTGACAGCACCCTTCTTTAACATCCAGCTCTGTGGAGCTCCATGCACAACGCAGTGGCACGTAATGGTAAGTGCCAGGCACTGCTGTGTGTGCCCCGAGGACAGGGGCTTGCAGCAGGCAAGGCAAGAGCTCGGTGATACCCCAGCATTCACCTAAAGCTGCCCTAGCCACGTGATCAGAAGCAGACAGGGGTGTTGCAGTCGCAGGCATCATCCACCTAAGCAGCCTGCTTGCAACAGTGGGATCGTAAGGGTGGAAGGATGAAAAACAAGTCCCTTCCCTGAGGCTGCGTGGGTGCCCTGCTGTGCTGTCCTCCGGTGGCATTTCCTGTGGAGCACTCGTGGGGACACCGCGCTGGAGCCCTATGCACACCACGTCCCCACTGCAGCACACAGACTGACTCTGGGGCTAGCAGCTCTGCAGGACACCAGCTAAGAGCACAGGGGTTCTCAGGAGCTCAGGAAAGGCATGGCAGGGTCAGTGTTCCACTGGGAACAAAAGCTTCTTTTCCAGGCTTTTGTCTGGATAGCACATGCCAAGCCTACAGATCACTGGGAACCTGTCTGTGCCTCTGCAGACATATCTGTGACCAAGGCTGTACGTGAGAGAGAACGTGTGGAAGGCAGCAAGTTAATTCAGTGGCCAAGATATAAAAATAAATCTTTAGATTAAAAAGTCTAGAAAGTCAAGTGGACAAAATACCTAGCTGAAAAGTCTGTATGTCTCTTCAGGGCTATGGAATAATTTCTAATAGGAATCCTTGGTCTAGCACTGCCTACACAAGAATTTTTAAAGGTCTTGGCTTGAGTTCTACTTCAGTTACACATGGATGCTACAGCTGGAGCAGTCCCCATGGAGATGATGGAGTTATTCCAGCTCTTCCCCATGCAAAAACAATACATGGTCCTGAAAAGAGTCTTTTGAAGAAAATACTAGGAGCTCGGACCACCTGCACTGATCCACCTTCTCGGCAGACCACATTATTCTGTTCTTAATTGTGGTGGCAATATCTTAATGTGGTTGTGGTTTTATTTTACAGCTTAGGTAATTTTTGTTTGTCCCTTCACTGCCTACTTGTTAGAATAGGAGCAAATCTATGAAAATAGCACACAAACACAGCTACATTAACTATTAGTCTTTAGTAATGAAAGTATTGTGGTTTGACATGGAATTAAAGAGAGAGGATTTAGAAGATGAGGTTTTGAGATAAGGATAGCTAACCCCATGCTAGAAAGTCAAGGTACGTGTGATTATTTTGCAAAGGAAGGGTCAGATAAAACCAATTCCTCCTCCATTTTTACTTATTGAAGTGGGTTTAAATACCTACAGAACATGGAGAAAATAAATGTCTGAAAAACTGTAAAACTGAAATTGCAAATTTTATACCTTGGCTCTTGCTTCATTTTTAAGAAAGTAAAGAAAGAATTTATGAGCGTTGATATAGTGGAAGGGTGGAGAGGAACAAGCAGCAGAAATGGTCTCAAGCACTTGTGAAACTGCATTCCAGTTACAACTATTTCAGTACTGTTTTTTCTTGTACTGCCTGCATTTTGCCAGCCTGGGCTTCTCCACATGGTCACAAAGTCACTCCAAAGTAGCCTTAATAGTATATTACCTTTTCCACTACACATTTAAATAATAGCATTAAAATATATCACAGTTCAGGTATTCAAAGCTAGAAAATAGTTCACACAGTCAGGAGACAGTTTTGAAGAGGCTCTGCTCCTTACCTTGTCAAATGGAGGGAGAGGTAACTGGGGAAAAATAAGGCAAAATGGTGAGCCAACTTCAAGGCTTTGTGTTTCGATATAGGTCAAATTGTGCCACTCTTGGTAAAAAATGAAAACATTCAATGGCATAGTGAAATCTGCCCTTTTGAGGACCAAAACTAAAGAATGCATCAATAGAAGGCGAAAAGACTGTAAGGCATCCTTCTCAAGGGGTTTGGTGATTCATCAGTGTGGAGCCGACATAGCTCAGGCACCTTTCCCTGATTGGGAAATTTTAATGAGCTATCTAGGATGAGAAAGCCATTGAAAATTCCCCCTGCAGTCCTGCAAATCAGCTCAAGCCACAACTGCCAGGGTTTGTTGTTTTACTCTCCATCTTGGAGTTAATTGGTGGTCCCCTGCTTTTTTTTTTTTTTAATTTGTGGGGGGAAAAAAGTCTGAATCTATCACCTTTCAGCTCATTGGGAATTGTGTACAGAAAGGTCATGAAAAGGCAGTGAATGGAAGTAACCACATAACTTGAACTACAAGAGTTGGAAAAGAAACCTCTAAAAACCAGGTTAGCTTTACAGTGCTCACTCCTGATGCATTCAGAGAGCACAAAGGTCAACTGAGCTTTTATCGCCTCCAAAGATGCAGCTAAAAAAGGAAGGAAACTGTAATGAAATGACTGCATCTGTCAGCTGGTGGAAACCAACATAATCCCACTACAAGATGCAGTTTAAATTAGATAAAAAATATGGGGCTGGTAAAGCTGTTTACTGGGAAGTCAATGTTTCATTCAGCATACAGAAAAGGCTGAACATTCAAATGCTGTCCTGAAGCATATCCAGCAGGATCCTTGCTAAAAGGCACTGCCTTTCCTAAGGCCCTTAAGGTTCTGCCTGCTGACGAAGAAAGGGGTGCTGGCTGTGCTGATAGGGCACCTGTGCCCCGAGGAACCATCTCCACACCACAGATGGTGCTGTGCTCTTACCAGCCAAACACATCCAAATTAATCAGCACCCTGAAATGGTTTCTGGGTCCCGGAGCAGTTTCTCCAGCACTGTTATATCCGGTGGTATTGCTGTATGTCGTGATGCACTCCACAGCTGCACCCACTCTGCAGCTTTAGTTTGGACCAGGAGGCTTTTGTCCTATGTGTCCATCCTGTCCCATGCTTGGGCAGAGCCACCTCCAGTGGCCTGGATGGGCTTGCTTCCAGGTGCAGCTACACCATAAGATGCACTGCAATTACTACAGGGGACTCGACCCAGAAGACCAGCACAGAGCCAGCCTGGTGTAAAACCTCCTGTTCTCCTTACAGAGCCCTTCCTGCTGCAATGCTCCACCTCCCACTAAGCCTTATAACCTCCCTTGCTGTACACAAGTCTAGCAGCCAACACATCACCCAGAGAACACACACCCTCAATGCATAACCCAGATTTGAGCTTATTGCCTCTTTTTCCTCATGTTTAAAACAGGAGAAATGCTTCTTAGCTAGGCAGCTGGTTATAGGGACTGATTAGGGTAAAGTTCCTTTGAGAAATTTATTTTTAAACTGATGTAGGCCAGCTTTTCAGCTATAAAGATGGTGGAAGGTATGATTCCAAGTGCTTCTGCTGACCCAGTTTTACAGGAACAGGCACCACTCTTTTACAAAAATGGGACAATAAAGGAAGTTTAAACCCTTCGATCCTGGTTTTCACTCTTCACCCAGTTCATTTTGGATCAAATCTAGATGGCAGCAGTAGCTGGCTCAAAGCAGCCCCTGGGGAAGCCAGAAGATTGTATCCAGGGGTTTTCAAACAAACAAGCTAGCCAAATTTCCTATACAGTGTGTACCATACCACTCTTTGTTAGTGTTATGTTTAATGCAAATTCCTTGCCCATGTTGGCCCTAGCATCCTGCCCAAAAACTTAGACAATCTGCTTCTTCCAGTTCACTTTTTCAAAATGCTCTGCTGCAACATCTTTAAAGGCAGGTACAAGTTAGTGTGCAGAACTCAGACAGATGTTTCCAGGCCAGACATATTCAGGTGACAAATTGTGCATTCCCTGGGATGGCATCACTAAGCCCATAGGGTGCTGCAGCAGGGCAGCCGACAGGGAAGCCATGCCTGGCATGCAACCACAGCTTCAGAGGTAATGGCTTCCTTAGAAAAGGGCACAACAGCACACAGAGCAGACAGGACCAATTAGGAGCTCACAGGGAAGGCAGGACCAGAAACAAAAGGTTGTCAGAAGCCTGCAGAGGTTATGTCAACACTACACAGGCCCACTGAACTAACTCTGCCCTCTCATAACAATTCAACTTCTGTCCCATAGACTTTGCCTACAGTCCCATTTGCACACTTTGCTGTCATGGCTAAATCATCTACACCTCTTCAAACTTAAGGAGGTGTTAGTACAATGTGAATTTTCCCCCTGTGCTCAGAGGCCTATTTGCTCCTTCTCTTGCTCTTTCCTGGGGGTGGTTGCCCAACTCCCTGCACTACGGCTCACAGCCCATACTGGAAATGGAAGGGAGATACAAGCTATTTCATGGACTTCTAGTTCCTTCAAGAGTTAGTTGCACATGGGAGAGAAAAATGCACACCTACAAAAAAGCAGCTGTACGGCTGCATAAGCAACACGCATTCAAGAACACTGAGACAGTCTAAGTAATTCACATAGCGATAAAGAAGATATTTGTAGGAAAAAGAAGTACTCAGGATAAAAGAAACAAACTAAAAAAGGAAATCTCCAGACAAAAAGCTTTTTCAAATTGATGAAATTATTTCAGTATGAGTACAAGTTCCTACTAAGTTCAAACCTAAATGCTTTCTCTGCGAGCACCACCAAGTACAGAAATCAAGAGACTTCTGCAAACAATATGCCCTGAAAGTACAGCAGCCAGATAAAACAAGATGAAAGTCAGCCTCCCACAAGTTTAGGGTGGACACACAATGCAGATTTATCAAATACGAAAAGAAACAAATCCTGCTGTCACAACCCCTGACTCTAGCTCAGAAACGCTTTGCACACCATTTCCACATAGATGATTAATTCTAAAACCCTTGAACTCAGAGTCCATGGCAAGCTGGCCAAAGAAAACAAAAAGCATGGGACAAACCTCACTCTTGAGAAAAAACAATGTGTTAGAAATCCTTTGCTGGAACATCTGGAGTCATCAACACTCCTGTTACACAGGGTGTAACAAGAGATCCTTGAACCAGCTCGGCTCGGGGCTGAGGTTTGATTAGGATGTGGCATGATGGCAATTGCTGAAGCACAGCAGTTTTGTGCAATGTGCTGCAACCACCCCTCCCTCCTTACCCAGTACCATGAGGGCACACAGTCTCCACCAGGACCCGTCCCATCCTGCCCAGCCAGCAGCCATGCATACATACCATGTATTTTCCAAACTCCTCCTGGTTGGATAAAACAGTATCCCCTTTCTGCTGAGACAACAGGAAATCTGCCCATCAACATCATGCGTATGCTACTGCTCAACTGTCAGTGGGTTTTTTTAAAATAAATGGATTATCATTTCACACCCATTGGGATAATAGGAACAAAATGAAATCCCAAACTACAAAAATTACAATTTAAAAAATTGTTCACAAGGAAACAAAAGCTTTCAGCCAAAACTCTCTGTGCCACTCTTTTTTTTCTTCCTTGCCTGTTCTGGGGCATAGTTCCTCATCACTGATGCAGCCCCATTTGCCACCTTGACATTCAGTCAGCACTTTCCAAAAGAAGAGGATTCTCATGACAATTTATCTTTTGTGTCCAGAAGATACTGGACCCTCTGGGGCAGGGACTTTTAACCAAACCAACTGATCTAGCACTCCCAGCTTACCTTTGGACCGTTTCCTGGCTTCAAGTGATAACCAAAAACAAGTTCAAGATTCACTACTTTCTCTATGCTTTCTTCAGCTCCACCTGCAGAATCCTGCCAAAAAACAGGCAAAGGTGAGAATTCACATCTACCACAACCCACTGGGAGACAGGAGCACACCCTTTGGTGGCAGAAAGGATTTGCTTTTCAGGTGCTACAAGTCTGGCAGGCAGCAGAAAGGAGACATCACACTCCAGGAGGGGCAAAGGTTTCTGCATGGGTTTAGGGCTGGTAGCGGATGGCAACTGGGAGATGCTGCACAATTTCTGCTCCTGGCTGAGCTGCTCTGGCATGGTGCAGTGCTCCTGTCAGCACTGTGAGCAGCCTCTGCCATTGGAATTGCAGCTGGCACAGCAAGGCAGCAACACTCTGACTTCCATTTTCTCCTTCTGGGAACAGAGTTTTTCTAGATGCAAATTCACTTTAAGAGGATTTCATTCTATAGCTGTGCAAGAAATTAAACTAAAAAAGCTACTTCAGGATTTGGGGTCTAGAATTCCTTGATTAGTTCACTGAATTAAATAAGGCAAATATCTGCTCGCAACACCAAGGTTGCAAAACACTCTCTCCCTTTTGCATTTACTGATATCAGAAAACCAATTGGTTAACATTAGGGTGACAAGACATTAAATCATCCTTCTCTCCTATAACATTAGCAAACTGGGGAATAATGGGCTTTTTCTGGGCCAGGGGTTTGCTGTTCTTCAGTGGTGACCAGTTGGTGGCAGCAGCTTGGAGGAATGGCTCTTTAAAGTAGTTTCTGATTAACGACAGCAAACAAATTGCAACCAGTTATCATTTAATTCAACTCTACCAGCTCCATTATATAATCTTAGAACCTCCTTGAAAACAATTTCTATTATTCTATTACTTGTTCTGATGTGACCCATTGCTGCTGTTGATTCTCCACATTTGTTACAACCCTCTGTAGGAATTGCAGCCTTGCCCTCCCCTGAATGGGGCAAAGTTGAGACATGAGAACATGAAATATTCATACCAGCACAAAAAGCACGTCTTATATCAAGAGTGAGACTTGCCTTAATTAATGGTGGAAAATGAAATAGATTTAGGTAGTCATGGGTTAACTTCTCGATAGCAGTCTAGAAAAAACAAAATCAACAAAATCAGATGGGAGTTATTTAGTATCTCATCCTGCAAATACCAGCATGAAAAACAGCACAACTCCACGTGCCCTCTGTGTTCCACTGTGGATACATTAGGGCATGTGAGAAGAGTTTAAAATACAGCCCTGTTCTGGAGACTGTTGTGGTAGATTGGCCCGGTTTGCATTCAGAATCAGATCTACTTAATCAGAGAAAGAGATATTCAGGGGCTTGTTTTTGTTGTTTTTATTTATGCTCAAATCAACCCAGGAAGCTGAGATCTTTCATTTTGGACATTATTGACTTTATTAAGTTTCAATAATTTTCCCTGTAGGAAATGTAAATTAAATATAACAGTAATGGTGTGTGGGCATGGAAAAAATGGCTGATGAGCAAAAGGGGAATAAATCTGTGTGACTTACAAAGCTAAATTTGCAGGACTAGCAATTACAAGTATCTCTTTACTAGCAAACTGTGATCTAAAATGATTGAGAATTATAGATGCTGCCTTTATAGAATCCCTTTTCCAAAGCTGACTGCCAGAAAACTGAACTCTCTCCTATGGTTACAGTACTAATACCATTACTGCTGTCATGATCACATCTTCCAGACCGTGATTTTCTTAACTCATTACAAACATTGGATAGTTAAAACACTGTTTTAAAGCAAAGTTCTAAGAGCAAATAAACCTGGCTATCAATCAGCTTTAAGGTTGTCCAACTGAGTTTTGTAAGTCTAAATATGCTTTACACTATAAATAAGACATGGAAGTTAGGAAGTTGAGATTTCAGTTAAAATAACTGTTTTTCTGGCTGTTTCTCCTTCAGCTAAGGAGAGCTCTCTCTGAAGATTCCAAAGCTTTTCTGCTGGAAGAATGGCTCTCCTAGGTGAATCTGTAGCAGTACTGCCATCCAGCTCACAAAAAAACCAAGAACTACAGAGGACTGTAAAGACTGCAGCACATTTTCTTGCCTCATAAAATGCTCAGGTTGCTTTGAGTTCAAGATCTGTATTAAGCTATAATTCTGTATATTTTAGATACCAAATATGTTCTCTATTTAGCTTTGTAACTTTTTTTGTTGCTAATACTACTGAAACCCCATAGACTCTGTAATACTTCACTATAACCTACTGCAAAATTCTATATATGCTGGTAATACCTTTAAATGGATGATGTGTCCTCTGGAAACAATGCCCATGTCTTTTAAATCCTCTTCTTCTAGAAGAAGCAATTGCTTCCCAGTGATATGATGTTCCTTAAACAAGCTAGCATAGACACTCATTTCACCAGAAGTATCGCCTTAAGATAAAAGAGGTTATTCAGAAATCCACACAGCATTTATTGGAGGGGGGCAAAAATGAACAAATGTATATTAGTTCATAAATGTGAATATGAAAGGACATATGAATAGCTTTTACCTTTTCTAGTAAGTTGTTGCATCCAGAAAAACTGCAAAAAAGAGGAATCAATTTGAAGTCCAAATTATTAAAATCTTGTATTACAGTTATTCGGAGTTTACAAATAATCACCCTTTTAAAAACAAAATTTAAAAATATTTCTCATTTCGGGATAAATCATTCAAGATTCACCAATACAAGTGATTATTTCTATTTAGCTTTTCCAAACTGCCTTCCATTTTGCAGCCACCTTTCCCAGTTTATTGTCATGAAGAACTGAAATGACCAAAGCAGAAGCTGAGAAATGTCACGTGCTAAAAGGGCTGAAGAGAAGGAGCCAGGGCTTTTATGTTTTTTGCACAGACTTTCCAGACAGTCCTTTGGTAAATGTCAGCCAAACAACCCCATGGTGTACAACACACAAAGGGGGTGCTTGATAGGACATTAAAATAATTTTGACACACCACTATGCCGGAGATAAATCACTGATGTGTCTTGTTTAACCTTTTAACTGAATAAAAAGGTATAAAGTACTCAATGCCATTATTTTATTTGAAAGAGAGGTTCCACACCCCCTAAAATGCCATAAACTTTTTTGCTGTTAATTGCCATCCAGGCGGCAGACAGTGGGATAAAACCTTTGAACTCATTTCGTCCTGTCCAGAGTCGGGTCTTTGGGCACTTCCACATTCCTTAAATGAGGACCAAGGAATGCCCTCCTGGCTGCTGTCAGTTACCAGCTCCCACTATTTTCTGGACACTGGAGAATGTGGCTGTTTTAGGAAGGTAACTCAAATCCTTAATTTACTCCTGGTCATTTTCAAGCCTTTCTGGGACACAAGTTTCACCAAACAAACAGCAGTAAATCTCACCTAGAGGTTCTGATCTGGCCTTTCCTCCCACCACACACCCTGTAATTTGTTAGAGAGTTCCAGCAGCACAACCCTGGCCACATTAACACAAAATACTCACCACATCTTCTTCGGTCCATGCACAAATATCAAAGGAGGGCAGCAACTGTGTGAGAGATACGAATTGAAAAGAAAACCATCTGACCATTTTTCTCCCCTCCACCCAAATTTTACTCTGGTGGCTGATACTATTCCGTTTCTTTTTTCCCTGTGAAGTGCAGGATTTAGGCTGCAACTCATATTGATGTACTAAACCACTGGATTCACACTGATCGTGGGCTGGCTCCAACAGCATGTTGGCAGTGTTAAATCGATCCTGTTACTCTCTGCAGATAAAATTACCAGCAGATCTCCAACAAAAACAACTTAGGAAGCAAAAGTAAACCATCCAATGGCAAGGGACTCTTATCTGTCTCTCCTCTTGGTTCTGACACCATGGGAAGGCTTTTGCTATGGCTTTGGTACCACTTGATTTCTGCAATGAAAATAATGCTGGGATTATGGCTCCCTCCCAAATTATGGATATTTTCTGCAAAAGGAAGGAAAACTTTCACTGGACAGCAGTGAAAACAGAATGTGGAGTCTGGCCACCGCAGATTGTCTTCCTGCCCATGTACAGACAAGTCTCTCTTGGTTTCTGCCACTGCTTTGTAACTGCTCCCCCAAGGCTGGGGGAGTGCAGCACTTCCCAGCCTCCTCCTACTTTGTTGGATGCAAGATGATGTTAGCTCTTGAAGCACTAGGAAACCACAGAGGAATGACTGCATTAAACAAAATTCTGGGATGATGTGAAAACTGACAGAGGAGAAAATGTCACTGTAATAGTGATTTCCATTTTACTCATTCAAGTATATGGTATCCCAAGCATCACATTTTTGGCATTTTTATCCATCTTAAAGGGTTAACATTAGTTGTTGTAGATCTGTATTTGGATAGTCAGTGTCTCCTGGAAGTTCAATATCATGATGCAGTTGCAAACTCTTTTGATGTAGTTAACAATGATTTATGAGAGACTCAGCTTGGTTACCCATGAGCCCCCATGGCTTTGCCACCTCCTCCAGAGAGCCCTGCCTCCCCCAGGTTCCCCAGACCCCAGCCACAAGCCAAGCACACTGAGCCCCAGGGCAGAGCTAGTCTCCAGGCATGAGACCAGGGTCCAGCATCATCTGCCCACCACTTGCAGCCCTCACTGTGCAACACCCTTCACAACAGCCACAGGCAACACCCATTGAAGGACTTGTGAGTGCCCAATACCCCTTGACTTCTGCCTCCAGGATCTACTGACATTTTGCTGTCCACCCCTCTTTGAGGACTTTCAAATCTTCTTCTCCTCCACCAATGTCTCAGTCAAATCCTGCTGAGCACAAAAAATTCATGAGACCAGCTGAAGCCACCTCTGTGATGAGGATCTAGAGGATCCCCAAACCCATCCCTTTGCCCACTGCTTCCCCAAAGGGGACAGAACGAAAGGCATCAGGGTGAACTGGCAGAAGGCAAGATGTGTCTGCCAGAAAAAAAAAAAGAGACTTTCCTAACTTTTTCTCTCTACTACACCATATTTGCAACCAAACTTCTGAACCCACCTGCCATTAGGCCATTCGTGTGCTAACAGCAACCTGCAGCCTGGGCAGAACGCTGTGGGGCAAAAGCAGTGCTGGGGGCAACACTTAAGCACAAGGAAGGGCAAGTGGCAATCGTGAACACCCTCAGGAGGCCGTGAGTTGTGCCTTTTGTAGGTACTTATAGTTAAACTAGTTGGTGCTACAGCAGGAGCCTGGTATAATAATCTGTACAACTGAAAAATTTACTGCAGAAGTCAAATAATGCATTTAAATAATACAGTGGGTTTTTTCAGCTTTCTTTGCATTTAAATATAGCCAGTGGAAGAATAGTTTTGTGCTTTTTTTAAAATGGGAAAATAAAGGAGAAATGTGACACAGTAATACAAAAAAGTGACTTAAACTAGCAGACAATAAGGAACCTCTTCGAAGACCAGCGTTTTACACAGTGACACAAATGCATAAAATTTACTGTCAAAATGTTTATTGCAAAATAGAAGTTTGGAACAAAAGAGAAGCAAGGGAAAAGTTCACATCAAAAGAAAGTTTATGACACCAATCGAGGAAATTGAATACATTGTATGATTTCTTTTTGCTTGTTTGCTTTGGTTTTACACTGGAAAATCAAACCCACAGTGTGAATAAAAGAAGACATGGTATGTCAAGTGCAATAAAGAGGATAACTGACACCGCAAGATTCTACCACACAGAAGTGTAACATTGCATGTTCCACACAAATGATATATTCAGTTTACAGCACAAGAGTCTTGGCATAGGCATTGCGCTCAGCTTTGCTTTTTCAGAAGGGAATATGAAGTTTTCTAACACTGTGAAAATATTTTCTATTCGAATTCCATCAGTTCAAACTTGAAGTGTAAGTAGCATCGACTCCTACTATTCAGTACAAAACTTCTTCAGTAGTGCAAAAGCAAGAAATGCAGTGGACTATACCTGACTTTAGAAGGCATATGAGTATTTAGCACACAATATAAAATGTTTAAAGAAAGTTGTTGGTTCTACAGTTTTAAAATTAAATCTTCACACATCAGAAATCTCTGTGCAGATTTTACAGTGTACACTAAGTCGAAGCCAGGGAGAAAGGGGAAAGGTCTCTCCTCCAGATTCCTACCAGTGCATTTTAAGGGCTGTGAAAATTATTAAATGAGCTTACTTTTTCTACCTGAACATCCTACTTAGGACTGTAGTTGAAACCTCTGTCAAGTCAGAGGTCTTATTAAAAACCTGTAAAAGCTGCCTGATTACAGAAAGAGGAAGTACAGCATTAAAGATGCACAGTAACACTGCTCAATACTTAACAGCTATATGCACACTATGGATCTATTGCTACTGCTGAGAGCAATACCATCATTAATGCATGAGATATTTAACGCAGAATAAACACTTTAAAACCCAGAAGGGAAGAGAATCGACATCTGAGGAAACCTGTGGAACGACAAGCAAAAGACAAGCCAAGAACATGACTGTGTGACAAGAGGCCACGCCAGACCTCACCTCCAGGAAGCCAGAGGGGGTTCCCGTCCAGAGGGGACAAGCTCCATGTCAGGGAGCACACAATGGCTGGCGATGCAGCACACCTACACACCGTACCTTAAGGCACTTGCTACTCCAAGAAATTAGTGATGTCATCATCACAAAAATGACTAGATCAAAAGTTTTCCTTCATTAAGTCCCATTTCCATTTTTTTTCACCACTGCTGAAGGAAAAGAAAGGGAGTTGGACATCCTGTCTTGGTCCCAGCTGACCATGCATCTTTAAGCAAGCCAAAAGTTGATCCTCCCCATTCTTCTCTGAGGCCATTTACTCGCCTAAGTTAGTGTTTGCAGTACAGCAGCCTGGTAAAAATGAGAACTTCAGGCCTGGTTCTTACCTTTCCCTTCCATCAAATGCAGTGCTATTATTTTACTGCAAATAGCTTCAGGCTTTATGGAAGACAGAGTAAATGGGGAACCCAAAGGGCCTGGCAGGGCCTAGTGGGCTGAGAGGTGTACAAGGCACAGGAAGGCTTTTGGTGGTTTGTTCTGGCTTTGGCCCAGAGCAGCCAAAGAAATGCCTTCTGGATTCAGTTAATGCTTTCAAAAGCTGGCACACTGTGTGGCTGTGGACTGTTGTGGAGATTCGTATAACCTGGTGATGAGACAGGTACAAGATGGACTGTGATACGCTGCAGAGCAAAATCAGGTGTGGCAGATGAAATACTCTGACCTCCTCCAGCCACCACACCTGCCCACCAGAGCCACTTTCAAAGCCTTTATCTAGTAAGAAGCATTTCAGAGGAAGAAACAACACAGCTTGATCCTCACATATGATATCTGGCTTATAAACTGGAGACACCTGGTGTGAAACTCATCACAGGAAAGTCAAAATGCAATTATTACCACTACTTTTTAGTAAGCACAGCCAATATTCACTATCTCAACCGCATCAGAAGAGTTAGTCTTGTTATCACCTTATCTGCAATTCAGAGATCACCTTTGCTACTTTGCATAGCGAAGTTTTACATCAGCTTTAATTTTCCCTTCATATAACTTAATTTGCTTTGAGAAACAACATGGGAAAAAAGGCAAAGGGGAAAAAGTACATCTTGCTTCATTAAAAAATACTGAAACAAGTAGATAGTAGAAATTACTACAAGCATGTTACCACATTCTGATGATATTTGCTGATAGAAGTTACCCCCCTGGGTAAGTACAAAACCTTGAAGACAGACTTAAACTTTATGACGTTGCAACTATAAAAATCTGTCATACTACTTAAAAACTATTTTTATTTCTGTAATGATTAAGGAGTGAATTTACAAACTCAGTTAAAACCCATACAAACATAAATGTACATGAAGTGCTCAAAGATTGTCAAACACCAAAAAAGTACAAAATATCAGTACTAGGGAGAGGTTTTTTGGGGTTTTTGAATTCGAAATGTACTGAACCAAATTTTGTTTTCAGTTGTACAACCCTACACTGCTTATGTGGTAATTTATGCACCATGATACAAATCTTAAGACCTAAAGTGGACATATTACATTACACAAAACCATCAAATTTTGCCGAATTCAAAGTGACAGTTACAAAAATAGTATCATTGCTGTGGGTGTTAGCAGACATAGACTTACAAAAATAGTACAAATCTGCAATGGAAAAGGCTATTTGTTCTTATTTCCATTTCATTATTTGCCCTTCCAAGTCTCTTTTTCTCCCTAAAATCAAGTTGCTTTGATGGACCTAAGAAGCCATCCCTACCTAAGCCAAAGGAGTTTCTCCTTGGGATACTTTGTACACATACTGCATCATTTAAATGATAAATTCATCATGAGAAAAGCTTCTGGATACAAGAGGGATAACTTCATGGCAATAGATTTGGCAGAAGGTTAAGTGACATCCTGCAGGAACTACACATCTCGGGCAGGTCTAATCCTGCCTGTGCAAACCAAATGGAGTAGGCCAGCTTGAAGTGCCTTGCAGGTTACCAGACCAGTGCTGATGCTTAAGGATAAAACAATTCCTTCTCACAACCCAAAGAGGTGCCCACTCTAGAAAGATTCCTTCAAAGATTTGTTTTGTTGATTGAACATGTAATGATTTCAGGCCTGCTGTTATCTAATGTATCCATTTTTCTCTAAGCTATCCACAAAACACCATAATATGTAGGTTAGAGCTGTGTAACAGGCAAGCCTATAATTAAAGAAGTCACTCAAAAACAGAAGTTTTATAAAAGAAACCCTTCCAGTAATTGAGAATGGAATTTTGATGGCTTATTCCCACTACTGCTGAACTACACAGTAACATTTTTCTTTTGAAATGCTGCCCTTCTTCCTTGGCAAATATTTTACAACATCTTCCTTTCTAACCTGCATCTGTGTTCGCACTGGTTTCCCTCCCTCCTTCTGCATCACCACTAAAGGGGTCATCAGGAGAGACATCCTCACTGCTCTCAACATAAGTGCCTGGCAGGCAATTATTGCAGCAGATTGTTACACACTGAGTTTTATGGTAAGCTGTAACAGCAGTGACTTTAAAAGTAATGTAGCTGCAAAAAACAGTTATGCAGAGAATAGTAAATATTCCTGACATTACTGCCAGATTCTACTACAGATAATTTCACATAAGCCACAGTAGTAGGGCCCAAGCTGAAATGTCACAGTGGCTTCTCTTTGTCCTTTCCTAAGGATGGCACATGCTGTTTAGCAGATATAACAGAATCAAAATTTAAAAACACCGACTTTTGCTCTCAGGTACAAGAATAAGTCCATCAAAGTTAATGAGGCTTCATGGATTCACATCAACATAACTGAAAATTAGCTTCTAGATCACAATATCTGATAATAGATGCAGAGGTCTGATTGCAGTTTACTTTGCTGGAGTGAATTATATACACATGCACATACACGTGAGGGAAAAAAAAAAGAACATTTATACAAATCATCTACTAACAGGGTTCTGCTGCTATTCAGTTTTTAAACTATGTATTTAACTAACCCCTCTCTTCCCCCAAACCTATTTGTGACTTCTCACAATGCTGCCTTGAAAAGGGCTTTAAATTAGAAACACAGCAAACCCCTTCACTACAACAATAAGAAAGAATGGATGAAGAGAATAGCAAATCTGGAAGTACAAGCATATCCATATGATTGACAATTAAAGGGGTAAGAGAAATGACAAAAAACACAAAAGAAAAATTTGAAGTACATTAATGGCATTGAAGTTTCTCCCAGTGTTTCCAGATCTTAAATTTATCAAGCCACAGTTTCTGTAATCAGGCATTAGGAATTACAGATATAATCATAAAACAATAATAATCTCAATTAGTTTGGAAAGTTTAGTTCCAAATTTCATCAAAGGAGAAATAAATCAGCACAATTGAAACAAAAACAACATATCTTTCTACATAAAAATATGCTCAGCCGGGAAAATATCTTTTTTTGTTGTTTTTTGTTTTTTGTTCTTTTACAGGATTTAAACAGACCAAACTGACAGGATTCTTGTTCTAAAACTTTATTGTTTTGCTTTGCTAAAATGATTTCAGGGTTAATTCTACAACTTATTTCATTCGCTGCTATCATCTGTGTCATCAAAATCATCATCATCATCATCGTCATCTGACCAGTCGAATTCACTGAAACCCAAAGCCATGTTGATTTTCTTCCCTTTTCTCATAGAGGTGGTTTTAGAAGAATTCTTTTTGGCTTGCATGTTTATCTGCATTCCAGAATGCAGGACAGATCCTGCTTGGTTCAGAGAGAAGATATCCCCAAAGCCCGTCATCATCAAGGCCTTCAGACTTTGGTTCATGCCAGCTACCTCCCCGTTACTTGTTGCTGTGATCTGACATGACATCTCTGCACTGTTTGACTCCTCTGTTTTAGATTCAAAGTAAGACTCCTGAGACATTCTTGCAGCAAGAGGTAAGAAAAACTATTTAAAGGAGGAAAGGACAGAGCAAAAGTGAAAGTTAGAACCAATTTAAAAATCAAGGAAAAAGACACCACCAGATTAGTCAGCAATCAACAGAAAGCATATGATTAGTGAATTTAAACACGGAGGTCAAGTAAGAATTCATTAAAACAGATAGCGTCCTTCTGGGGTCATTGTTTCTAAACCAAGTGCAAAATCACTGAGTGGCATGGCAAGAACCACAGGCAACAGAGCTTTCATGACAAAATAAAGTTCAAACTCTTCAATCCTTCATTTTGTACAGCACAAAACAGAATATGACATTTCCCATCCAGGTGGACTGGTTCCAAGGAAATTGGAGCTACTTAATTCAACCTTTCAGGATTGAAGAATAAATTAGGTTAAGACCACAGAACCCAAACAAGCTCTGCAGTTTGGTGTAGAAGTAGCAGCCCCTAAATATCAGATATGAAAGCAGCAGCAGATTGGTTTTGAATGTATGCTCAAAAGGCGAGAAAGGCTCACCCTGCAATGGCCACAATCAGAAATGAGTCTCTCACCAATGCAAAGGACAGAAGAACTGGCCTCCAGCCTGAACCAGCACCACACCTTCAGAAGCCATCCCAGGGACAAGCAGGCAGGGGAAGAGAGGTGGTTTTTGTCAGCTTGTGAGCATCTTCAGCTTTTTTTTTGCCTTTTTTTTTTTCTTTAGTAGTATCAAGAGACATCTGTCATTTTGTTGTACATCATATTAAATTTCTACTTATATAATCTTCACCTACAGATAATGGCATTCTCCTGACCCAGTCTGTTTGTAGTAACAAATGAAATATGCCCTCTTCAGCTAAATGATTAATGCCTCTTCACAGTGGCCAGGCTAGTAACCTCTGCCACATGTTTGTCTGTGCTTCACAGGGAATAAAAGCTCAGGAGTTTCACTCTAAATTAAACTACCTACTAAAACAACAGCAAAGGAGCTGTGTGTGAACACCTGCACCGAAGCATTTGCAAAACCACTACCCAAAATTCATAGGTTTTCATCTTTTTTAACCTAATCAGAAAACTGACAGAAGAGTTAATGGCAGTTGATCACAAGAGGTTACAGGGGTGATTTTGGTGATGCCCTGGTACATAACACAAGAGCTTCATAGCCGGGTTGCTCAAAGAGTGCCCATTTCTTGGTAAAACCTCTTACACTGACTAGTTTTCTATCATTAAAAAAGACGGTATCTGTTCCACTTGAACTTTCCCTACTTACATATACTTACTATTTGCATTGTGGTTAAGTAAAGTTAGTGATCGGGCTTTAAGAAACAAAAATAAAACTAAGAAGTTGGGATGATGGTGTGCCCTAAATATTCTTCATGTGTCCTATGGCTAAGTGATGAAAGAACCTGCAGTTAAGCTGGGTGTACAGAAAAACCCCAGTTACAACATCAAGAGTGCTAGTTGGATCAAGGGTCACCAAAAGCTCTTCCTGATAAAAGAAGGAATCTTTAAAAACAAGACCTAGTACACAGCACACACACTTCACTGCCAGGTAGTTATAGCCACTTTAGATCCACAGAAGAGCATCCCCCTGACATATGGGAAGAATTCCCTAAAAAAATCAACAAAGTTGCAAATCAGCTTTCCACTAAAACACCTTTCCGGGTCATTGGTTGTTCAATGTCTGAGAGTGGGTAAGTTGTGAATGGCTCATTTTGCAAGTTATAATCACTTTACTTCTTCCATATTTTGTCATCTCATTATCTGGAGAATTTAAAGAGTTTGTTGGGACATTGGGACAGGACATGCCTTTAGTGAGAGACTGCAGAAGACTATCAGAAGAGACACTTAGAAATGGGTGGGATCCACCAACCTCTCTAAATTCCATGGTTCTTAAATGACCACCTGCAGGGACAGGGCATCCCAGGTGAGTACATGGATTTCAAGCCTTGCTTGTCTTCCTCTAAATAAGAGGTTCATCTTAGCTACATACACTACTTTCTCAAAGTCAAATCTTCTTTCAAGAGAAATCTCCTATTTCACTGCAGCTATGGATATATTTTACTCCACCAAAATGCTCCAGATTCCCTCATGCTGGAGGCTCTTGGAGATCCGCACAAAGGAATTTGCAGAGATCAGACTCAAAGGTGTCTGTTGTATAAGAAGCAACAGAAATAGGGTCAAAACAAGAGCAGGGAGAGAAATGCACATAAGCATTTCTAAATATTGGCCTCATCCTTCCCTCATGCTGAAGTGTGTGAAGCTATACTTTACTCTTTGGAGGAGGAGCAGCCTGCTAGCCATAGTTACCTACCATGCAGCATGAAGCTTCTACCAACCCTACAACACTGGAGAATAAAGGCAGAGATACCTTTACTGTTCTCCTGTCACTTAGTTTAAGTTTCTCCTCCTGCACACCACTGCTGGCCTCTGGACTTTGCTGCAGAGCCAAATGAAGAGGTGACTGCAGAACACAGAGCAGGGACAAGAGTACCAGCTAAGACACAATGAGGCCTAGATGAGGCTAAGAACCAGGTTTATGCCTAGTGGGAACTCTGAGATGTGTCACAGCTCTGGCTGCTGCATCTTTACTCCTGTTTTTATAGTCATGGTAGTTTAAAGTCAAGCACTGCAGCTCCCTGTTGTAACCCTCCAGCTTGATGCTGCTGAGCAGACACTGCTTGAACTAATGTAGGGAGACTGATGCTTGACTCCTAAGGATTACAGCTTGCAAACAGAATGCCCAAAGATATTTTGCAAACGATTTACAGCTATGAATTTACAATATGGTTATATGTGTAACCAGTGCTATGAAGAAATCCTGCTTGAACAAGCTCTTTTTTTTTGCCAGTATGTCAAGTTTTTTCCAATAAAAGGGCTTTTAAAAAGTATGTTCTGTGTAACAGTTCACTTAAGATGTATGGAAAAAACAAACCTATATTTCTCTATTAGAAGAAATTGCATTTAAATGCAATAGGAGAGTTGGGTTAATGCTATGCAGAAAGACAGTTCATGCTTAGCACAATAGGCCTTAGCACAATGCTTTATTCTTGCAGCAATGCCAGCTCTAAGTGAAAAGTACAAGTCATAAGCAAGTACAGCATAAAAAAACCCTAGGGCCTTGCTGGTGAAAAGGTTTGCTCATTAAGGCTGTGTCTCATGCTGTGCTCAGGATAGAGGATGGCCCACAGCTCAGATACTGGAATCTTGCAAGCGTTAAAGCAGACATACAGGTATCTACTGAAAACATACAGAATCTGCACATAGGAAAACATTTATCCTCCATGATTTCATTACTGCACGTTTGCAGCTGGAACACAAATGCAGCTTCATTCAAACAACAGCGATAAGCTATGCCTTAAAAACAAGTCATAGGTAAACGGGTCTGGCCGGAACCAAGGTTATAAGTAGAATAAAATTGTGAATAAGAAAAATCATATGCTACTGCAATCTCAATTTGGTATTTGTTTTAGCTAGTGCTTTAAAAACAAGTAGGTATCACAGTATTTTTTTTAACAACTCTGTTGTGTCTCACCATGCACTAACCCTGTGGTCCTTCCTCTGCCAGTCAATGGTTGAAGAGCATAGTATTTCATTAAGAAATTTAAGATAATGCAAGAAAGGTTTTTTGTTCAATTTACTAACAGAAATGTGGCAATTCTACCAGCTGGTAACTGGCCAGTCAAAATTACGTTAATAATTATGAACAAAACCTTAAATTATTACTTCAAATTTTGACCCCCTTTTCACAGAATGGGAATTTGCTTCTTCTCAAAGAGAAAGAACAGAATCAAAAAAATCTGTGTAAGTTTCATGACTGCTTTTCTGGAAGATACAAATTATTCTTACATTTAGGACCAAATCCTCCACCCTATAAAGTCAACAACTTTCTAGTTGAAAAAAGAATTTATTGAATTTAAACAACTTTTAAAGCTGAGAACTTAAATAAATCAATGGGACATGACTTAAAATGCCCATGTCACGATATGAACTATCAGTAATATGTGGTACCTAATGTATTAGGTGAAATTAAAAAAAAAATATTGTTATCTGGAGTGATGCAATAAAATTGGCCTAAAGGAACAACTAAAAGCAGGAGCACTACTTCCTTGGTATGTCTTGAGATTTACATAGACAAAGCTACAAATACTTCTGGCACAAGATGAAAGGTTGAATTATTGTCTACTTACAGGAGTATTTGATTGTTCAGTTAACTTCTGCTCCCACATCTTCAAACGTCTCTCCCGTTCCTTTAGTTCCTGCTCTTTAAAGCTCAGATCACGCTCCAGTTTCTTCAGTCTCTCTAAGGTTGCCTCAATTTCACATCTGCACGGAGACAATTTGTTATGTCTTGTCTTTTCTTGACAGATATAAATTGTTCATAATTCCCACTTGAATGTTAATTAAATGTGAAAGGCTGAAAAGTACAATACTAACTCAAGCAGTTCATTTAATTACCAAATGCAAAGTCTTTCACAGCTTTAGGAACAAATGGCAATGTTTATACTTTAAAACAACCATAATTCCTTCAGTTGAAGAAAAATAACATTTAAAAGAGTAAAATACCATATAACAAAAACATTTTTAAAATTAAAATCCCTTTTTTCCCCCCAGCATCATGAAACATGATCTGATCCATAAAGAAACCGCATTAAGAAATGGTAATGGGACAAGCATTAGCAACACAATACAGGCAGTCCATGAAGCCCATTTGTCTGGGTTTATAGCTTGACTATAAATACTATTTGGACTTACACTTAAAATGCACAGAAGCATTTTGTGGAGGAATGTTTCCCCCACTTACCTTTCTGTTTCTTTAGGTGAAGATACAAGAGCAAAAATACAAACTCTGATATGACCCAGCCCTGCAAATGGTTACAAATTCAAGCTTCTCAAGTTTGGAACAGTAGTAGAAAGGATTTGGTTTACTTTTCTCCCCTTCTCACCATACATGCAAAGTTATGAAAAGTAAGAAAGGCAGGAAATGAAGGCAGTCCTCTAAGAAAGTTATAGATACCATCTTTATTTGGTTTCACTGCACATACCTCCCTTAACAAAGTAGTTTCCTTTGACCTACTTTCTGATGGACAGTATATTTTAAACACATGAACTGAACTGCTCTTGGAAAAAAGTTTAACAAGTTTTGCATTACACAAATACACAGAAGGTGAACAACAATTCTGTCACCAGACTCAGACATATATTTTGCTTGTGGGGTAACCAAAGAAAAATCTCCAAATTAGTATCAGAGGTTGTAGTTGCATTTAACAAACTTCCTGCCACCTGTATCCTGACAGTTGTGGGAAGAGTCAATCACAGTGTTTTTGTTTTTCTCCTTGAAAAAGTGAGCTCCTAAGGAGACAAGAGATCCTAAAGAGAGCTCCAAAGATAGCTATTTGGACTCTGCAAGGCCAAATAGTCTGCTTAAACTTCCACATTATTTTTCTTGTTAACACGCTGAACAAAATATGCTTCTTTTGATGTTTTCAAAAAGAAAGTAGAAGGACTAACAGAGTTAGCTGCCATTTCTATTTGGGGTGGAGAAAGAGAATTACTTCTTCCTGTAAATCTCCTGTCCTGGCATGGAATGACTCAGCTCTTCTCCACTAAAAGAGTTCAGCCTTTCAATGTGGGAAAATAGCATACCCAAAGGGTCTACTTAAGCAAATCAAATAATATAAATACTCCAGATTTTATGGATTTCTTATTTTGATAAGACATCTCTATCAGAAAGTAATGCTTACAAAGTACAGTGAAAGGATTCAGAGCTAGAATAACCATCAAATCCGACTGCAAACTTTACCACCATGCTTAATTCTACTGCAGAAATCAGCCACCTGGGGGCAAAGGCATTTATCACGCTTGAGTCCTGCTGAGTGAGCTGTTCTACGTGGTGGTCAGAACAAATGCCCCTCATAATTATCAAGCTTCATATTTCAAGAAAAATTCTCTATCATATTTAGGCATGCATAGATCAAGACTGATCCCTGTGCTGGGTAGAAAGTGGGCACAGATTGTAATAAAGAGAGAACAAGGGAGCAAACTAAAAGGCACTGGACAGAAGGTCAGAAAGTGACTCTTCTCCAGACACTCATATCCCTCAAAAAACCTTTCTGTCAGGTGCAACACTTACTATGCTATCTACTTTGGAAACTACAGAGCAATTTGAGGACAGCTGCAAGCACTGCTTTTCTTAGTTTGTCTCTCATCATGGCTGCTACTTACACACAACTCTATAATTTTTAAAATATGTAAATTACTTCCCTTTAAAAATAATATTATGCACTAGGGGAGTCTGGTAACAATAGTTTTCTCTGTGTCAAAAGTCTATTTTGTACTGTAATTATCTCTCTTCATTAGACAGAAACTTCTCTTATAATAAAAGGTCAGTCTGCAAAAACAGTTGCATTCTGAAAAATAATTCCACTGCATAATGAAACTGTGTAATTAAAGAGAAAGCTACTGTACATTGCCCAGTTAATGAGTCTTACTCCATAAATGAAGCAGCTTGAAACATTATACATGGTAGGACATGTGGATTTGTCTGCTTCTGTAGTTCTGCAGTGTGAGTTTAGTGGTTTTTCTAGAATAATTTCATTCTGTGACACTGAAGAACAAATGCTGCATTACTAGAAACTATAATGATAAACATTTACAGATTAAAAACAATGACTAGCATTTGTTTACATTTATTTGTTGAACTGCTACTAATACACTAAAATAAGTATCACTAATAAACTATTTTAATCACTGGAGCAGCCACTTGTGGGGAGAGGATGGAAGGAGAAATGCAGTTAGTATATATGACTAAATGCAGACAAATGTGATCTCTCACTGAATTGAAACATCATTACTTCTACAGTAATTTTTTCTGACTGTAATACAAGTGACTTGAGAAAAGGCTCCAAAAAGATCACAGAATATGAACTTAAACATAGGGCAGACCTATGCAACTCAGGCATAAGGCTGTGACCCTATTTTATTATTAATAAAAATGTGCCTAACACATGTAAAACAGTCAAGAAAGAAGACACTGAATTATTTTAAGGAAATACAGAATGAGCAGATCAAAATGTGTTATTAACATTAAAATTACGAGCAGAAAATGTTGCAAATAAGACCACATTATACAGATAAGTCAAAGCATCATTTGTGTTACCAACTCCAGCAGTCATGTATAGACTCAGCCCACTCTCAGTTTTCATGCCAGCCAGTCAGTGATACTGAAGACTCCAGTTACTTGCTGTTATAGCTACAGTTATGGCATGTCTATGCAAAAAGAACCTCAGCTTGCCTTTTTTTAAGAGTGTGGAAAAACACAATCCAGCTTGTCTGAGCTTTGATTTGCTTTGGTAAGTGCAGTATCCTTGTGAAAGTGCAGTATCTGCATCATTAATTCAGAGGTCCCTCAAAGGAACAAGCACAATTTTTGCTTTTCCCAAGCCCACCCTTCTCCAGGGCTCTGAGAGGCTTCATTAAAATTCCCTATTTTGTGGTAATACATCTTATCCTTTCTCTACTGCTAGTTCCACTATCTCTTTGCAAATCACCATGGGATAAAAAAACATGAAAAAAAAAGCAATCAGTAAAAGCAAAGATTTTTCAATGCAGAAGTTAAAACACATTAAAATTCTTTTCAATTGTTTTTAGTAACAAACTTAATCTCTTCTAGGTTATCCTTTGGGATCACTTCATGCGCCTTTCATCTACTCCAGGTGGCAAATTTTTTGTATACTTTCTGTTTATTTGGCTAAACATTCATGAAAGCTTCCATACAGAAATGGCTTTTGCATCAGCGGAGGAAGCTGTTACCAGAATTTGGGTAGGAGAGCACCCCTCCAGCTTCCAAACAAGTGCCCACATGACTTGTGCTCTTTCTGAGCCTTGTGTTTTCATTTTGGCTTAATTCAGAAATCATCTTTGCTTTCAGGCAAATCATGCTCCATCATGAATTTTTATTTTCTCTCTCATATTTCCTTGTCTCCAAGTCATTTAGTCTTTCAGAAAAAATGCCATATTTATCTTTAACCCAAGTCTCCATGGTAAGAAGCTTTTTCATTACTTGATGTTACCAAAGAGCTTTTTGTTGCTACATGGCTTTTCATTAACACCTTTTCAGACATTCCTCATCTGAGAAATGTAGGTACATCAAAACAAAATTTGCAAGAAGTACTTGGGCTACCTCAGTCACACTTAAAGAAATAAACTGAATAAGTAAAACAGTGTTTGTTACCAAAAGTCAGCTAGTACAGCTTTTATTTTGCTATCTTGGCAAGATTTAAGCAGTTATTCACTTTTCCTACAAGCATTTGAGTACTTGCTCATTTTTTAACTAAATATTTTTATTATACAGGGGTGTATAAGAAAAACCTCACTAGGCTGTACTTTTTTCCCAATCCTGCTTGTTTTCTGTTTGCTATCAAACCCACAACACGATGCTCAGAGTCTGCATAAAAACAACGGTGGCCA